>JAESIW010000157.1:414747-487182 GCA_016802295.1 Brachionus rotundiformis
AATTATTATGGTTCTAAAAGTTCTTTAGAAATGTCTGTCCTTATTCTCATGGTCAATGCTTTAAACCCATTTAAATTTACTTATCTATGGTAATTTCCGTTGATCGTCGTAAATTTTTGTTAAATTAAGGAAATTTACGTAAGAAAAAGGAACTAATTATTCTTGAATAAAATTTTTCACTTTTTTTTTGTTAAAAATTGGATATTTTGGTTGGTAAATTTTTATAAAAAACAAATATTTTTTGGTAGATAATGTCAAAATTATAAAAAAATTAAAAAATTTATTTTGTCTATGAACTTAATCTAAATGACGATAAGTGCAAGGTTTTACACATTGGAAACAACAATTCTCGTAATGAATACCACATAGATAACAAAAAAATTTCAGACCAAATCAAACAAGAGAAAGACTTAGGTATCATTATATCTGAAGACTTCAATTCAATTCAAATTTCACAATAAGGAATCTGTATTGAGACTCTAAAAAGCTTTTGTAGGACCTCGTCGAAGTTATAATTTGGAGACATTCCTTGAAGAAAGACATAAACGCATCGAACTAAGAGGTGATTTTATACAAATGTTTAAAATAGCTAAGGGCTTTGATGAAACCAATTGGTTTAATAAAATTTTAATAAAATTGTATTTAAAAATCAACAGTCGTCGATTAAGATCAGATGAATTTCAGATAGAAAGACGATTAGTCAAAAACTGTGAACAATGTCACAATTTTTTTACAAACAGGGTATCAAGCGATTGGTATAACCTAACAAAAGAAGTAGTCCAATCAAGTAAAATAAATGAATTTATAAAAAAACTGGACAAAACTAGATAATGGAGCCTAAAACTCCATTTCATGTGGTCATCCACATTCTGTTTATGTTTTTAATAAAAAAATTTATTAATCAATCATTTTTTTTCTTCAAATTATTAAGTTAAAATTTTTATTTAATTATCAGTTTATATTCGAGTAAAATAAACCCATTAAATTAATTAAGAACAAATTTATAAAGAAGAAATGCTTTCAAAATGTGAAATAGATATATCTGAAGTCAATATGGCCTTTTTCACTTCGTCACAAACATCAAGCATCTCTTCCAAATAAATCCACTCAGATTCACAATCAGTTATCTAAATTGTAAATTAAATATTTATTCTTTATTTACAATTAAGCTTACTTGTGTGTATAGAATATTTTTTTCGTCATCTATTTCCGTTTCACAAGAAAGACAATTTTCTCTCGGAAAGAGTTCCATAATTTTTTTTTCAAATTGACGGAACTTTTCAAGTGATTTATCTCCAAATTTTTCAGCTTGTACCAATAAAAAGCGAATTTTTTTTATTGGTTTTAGGAGATCTTTATCAATTTTCTCAATTATGGAGTCTTTTTTAGCAACAATTTTTATTAATTCCAAGTTTTTGAGCTTTTCAAAGCAATTTTCTTGAAAATTTGTTACACCATATAGGTATAAAGCTTGTAATTGCCCAAAGCTTTCCTCAAAAACCGGAACAGACTCAATTTCAATTTTTAAAAATTTAAAATTTTTCAAATTAATAAGACCAAATTTGTGACCAATTTGCTTCATTCGCATTACATTTAAGGCTTCAAGCTTTTCCAATTTATTCAAAAAATGCCAATCTTGTAACAAATTATTTGACAAGTTCAAATATCTTAAATTTTTGAGCTTTTCAAAAGCAATGGGATCTAAATATTCGACAGTATTGCTTGCCAGGTCCAGCACTCTTAAGCTCATAAGAGAATTAAAAGCCTGCTGGTTTACTCTCATATTTGACTTGTTGTTATTAAGATTTAATATCTTCAAGTTAAAAAGGCCATCAAATGATCTGTCGCTTAGAAGCTTAATTCTATTTTCAACCAGTTCAAGAAATTTTAAGTTTACCAAGCACTCAAATGTATTTTCTTCTATTGACTCAATTTTATTTTGATTGATAATCAAATATTCCAAGTGATCAAGACCATAAAAACTTTCAGCCATGAGTTCACTCAATTCATTTGATGATAAAATTAAACTTCTGAGTTGAACTAGTCCATAAAATGCATTTTTTTCAATCTTATTAATGTTGCTCTCAGTTATTGATAAGTATTCCAAGTTAGGTAGATTGGAAAAGTTTTTGGTTTTAATTATATCCAAATGATCACATTTGAGTACAAGCTTTGTCAAATGTCTTAAATTGGTAAGCATTTCTGGATGTATTCTTTGGAAATTTATGTTTTGATATAAAAAATTAAGTTCATTAAGCTTTTTAGTATTTATCAGCTTAGGAACTACATCAAAATCAGCTTCATTGAATTTTGAATTTTTACCATCAATAGTCAATTTTTCTAAGCAATTTTCATTAACATTGGTAATATCAACAATAGGATCACAATCTATTGATTTTAATTCTATTAATTTCTGGATAACTGAAGTTTGTATAGCTTCCTTTTGCCATAAAATTATTTTACAAATTAACATATATATAAAAAATTACTTCTAATGTTTTATAGTCAAAATTAGCTGAGGAATAGCTATTTTTATAAATTTCGCTTTAAAATAAAATTGATTTATATTTTATTTTGCTAAAGCTAATAAAAGTACATTAAATTTGCCAGTACAGATTGGTTGATCTGGTCAGTGATAATAATTAGTTTTCCGATTTTATTCTTAAAATTAATGCACTTTATTTGAGATTCTGAGTTTGGATAAGGAATAAAAACGCATGTTTGAAGAATACCATTTAAATATGGTATTTGAATATCATTTATTGTTGAAATGAGTAAGTTTTTGGTGATGTTGATTGATTCCTGTTCAGATTTTTTAGCTTTTAAAAAAGCTCTGTCTGACTGATCTATAATTTGATTTATTAAATGTGAATAGTAATCATTGGTCCAAATGTTGGTATTTTCCATTTTTAATTAAAAAATAAATTTTTTTTTTCTATCATAATTATTTATAAATTTTTTCTAAAATTAAATTTATTTAAAATTAGAATTTTGAATATTTTTGAAATATTTATTTAAGATATTCTGAAAATTTATTAAATCATAAAAAGTTATCATTAAGAGAATACATATTAAAAATAATTTATAATGAAAATAATAAATATATTTTATTTTTAAAATTGGAAATAAGTTTAGTTAAAAGCAAAAAAAATTTGGTCCAGTTGGCAACAAAAAATATAAAATCAATTTTTCAAAAATACCTTTGTTTAATTTCAAATTTTCATTTAAATTTTTTTTCCAAAAATATTGCTCAAGTAATTTATCTTAATAATTTTAATAAACTTTAACAAAAAAAAATCAACTTAAAAATTAAAATTATTTTTTAAAAATTGACCATTACTAAATCCACAAAAGGATCTTGTATCATATGATTCGTTTGCCAAATACTGATTTGTTTTATTTGAAATAAAAGCATTTTGCACTAAATTTAGATAATTTGATGATTCAAATGAATGGTGTACTTTTTTCCCAATTATGGCATTCGGAAAATTTTTCGATTCATTTGTTTCCATTTTATTTAGAAGATTTCTCTGTTGGTTATAAAATTCATGTCTTGGCATTTGCTGATTAAATTTAATCGATGACAAATTGAAGGTATTTGCAGGCAAAATGTTAGACATTCTGCTTAATTTTTGATTTAAATAGCTTGCGTCATTTTTATCTATGGTAAAAGCTGTTGGAAGATTTAAACTTCCATTTTTAAACTTTGGATTACTTGAAATTTGTTCATTTTTAGAAGAAAAATTGTCATTAATCTCTGGTAATTTTTCATCGAATCCATAACAATATTGGAACGATGATTGAGCTGAATTATCTAGCTGTTGAGCTTCGACTTGAGTGCGACTTTCTTGAAAATCAATATTTT
This sequence comes from Brachionus rotundiformis, assembly GCA_016802295.1. Taxonomy (NCBI): domain Eukaryota; kingdom Metazoa; phylum Rotifera; class Eurotatoria; order Ploima; family Brachionidae; genus Brachionus; species Brachionus rotundiformis. Next base: position 418,613 of record JAESIW010000157.1, read on the forward strand.
GGTTGTTGTTCTCATCATTTTTATTCTCTGTGTCTTTATGGTCTGTTTTAGGCTCCGAATTTTCCGATTCGGACTGTTCTTCCTAAAAATATTGCTTTTATTTAATTATTTCTAATTTAGACTTACTTTTAATTCGAGATCCAAGGCACTATTTTCTTTATCTTCTTCCCGAAACTGCTGCAATAAGCTTTCTGGTACGTCATCTAAGGAATACTAAAATTTATAAGAAATTTTTAAAAACTTATTTAGTCTCAGATTACGCCAAAATTTTGCACTAAATAAGAATTTTTACAACCATCATATATTTTCTTAAAACCAATTACGGCAATTTTTTTCATTTCCTCAACTGAGGGAATATCTTTTAATGCCCTAATATCTTCAGGATCAATTGGCGGAATTATATATTCTGGCAAGTCGTACATATCTGATTCTTCTTCACTTAGTAAAGGATAATTGCATTGATTCATATTTTAAATGTTTAAAATTATTTTTAAAAAATTTGGAACTTTTGTATGCAATATAATTTATAGCTAAAATATAAATTATGCAATTAATTAAAAGTTAAAATATTTTTAAAAACAGAAGAATTGTTTTAATCAAATATAATTAAAAGTATTAAACTTGATAAAATTTTTTTAATTTTATTCTTTCATTAGTCTCTAATTAAAACTAAATAATATGACTTTAATGGATTTCTAAATATTTTAATCTTAAATTATTTATAACTTGGGTTAATTTCATAGCTGAAACATAGATACACAATTTTCTATTCAATATCTGTGATCTATGAGATGCATCGTAAAATAATTTGGGATCTTAGTAAAAAAATCAACTCTTATGAGAATTCTCAGGTTAAAATATAAATTTTTTTCCAAAATTATTTTTGATTTTTAAACTAAAAATAATTTAAATTTAAATTTTATTAAATTTCATTCTAAAAGGATTTTTTAGAAACAAATTTTATATTTTATTGGAGATAAAATATTGATTTAAATGTATCCAGATTTATCTGGAAAAGATTGTTTTCAAGTCTATCAAGCATAGAATCTAAATGTTCTAGTATATCATTATAATTATTATTGCTGAATAAATCTACCAAACGGTTGAATGATAACTTCCAAATTCCGATTTCGATTTCGTCACAAACATATATTTCTAAAGGACTTTTGAAGAATCCTTCATCTTCAATTAAATCAGTTAATTTGATTCCACAACTTCTCAATAAAAAAATTGATCTATCTGGATCATGACAATTGAAGCGTATCTGTCTCTTAATTTCGAACAAAATTTTCGCCAGCTCATCTATTCTATACCAGTATGTGTTTTCATATAAAGTAAGCTTTATGTTTTTCTCAATAAACTTCATTTTTTAAGTTTTTATTTAAAAAATAAAAAATAAGGGCTAGGGTTTAGTTTTTAAAAATATCTCAGCTGAAATTTTAAGTTGATTGTTCAAAAAAAACTGTATAAGTTTATATTTAAATTTTGATGTTCGTTTGCATTTTAATTTCTATAATGAAACAAAAAATACAGTGCATTCTTATTTACAACTATTTATTTATAGAACAATAAGATTTTTATAAAAAAAATTTGGAATCAATTTTATTATTTTTTAGTTGCTTTGTTCTAAATCTTGATCTTGGTGAAAAATTTCCACAATTTAGGGTTTAGTTAACTCAATTAACACAAATTTTTTTTTTAATTCCTTTTTGGTATATTGAAACTAATTGAGATATTAAAGTAATATTAAATTTTTCAAATTTTTTATTTAGTTAATTTAGTTAATCTATTCATGAAATGATAAAATCTAAAAATGTTAACTTTATGTTTCTAGGACAATTAAATTAAATATAAAGAATGTAAAATTTGAAATTATAGTTTTGAAATTATAGAAATTATAGTTATAGATACGATTCATATACTCTATTTCAAATTTAGCATGAGTCCGTTAAAAATTTATAATTAATATCATTATTTTCAAGAATCTAAATTAGAAAATTATTAGATAGCATACGTAATAAAAATTGAAAAAAATACTATTGAAGAATTTAGAAATCAATGAGAAAAAAAAACGAAATAAATTTCTGCCATTTAAAGAATAAATGGCCATTGAAAGGACTATTTATGTTGAAGATAAAATTTAGAACAATTTATAAATACTCGATTTTTTTAAGCTATTATTGTCCTGACAACTTATTTGAAAGGTTTTATAAATTTATTATTTATAAAAATTAGTAAATACTTCAAAAATTTTGAAAAGCAAGAAATTAAAATAAATTAAAAACCTTCAAATAATAATGAAAGAATTTAAAGAAAAAAAATATTTTTTATAATATTATATCAGAATTTATTAATTAGATTTGGTATAAAGGAATAAGAAATAGGAAGTTTTTTTGCAAATAAAACTTAAATTTTTTCTTTAAAGATTCAACAAATATGATAAAATTTTTTATTTTTTTTTTTGAATTTTATCTTTTGATTAAAATAATAAAGCTATTTTGGTATATTATTAGAATGAATGGAAATGTGGTGCCTAATTTTTCTGAATTGAAAGTAACCGTTCCAGATCACGATAAATGCGACACAGCACACACAAATTCACCAAGCAAGTCCAAGTCGCTGAATCTGGAAGATTTGTTGAGAATAATTCAGGCTCAACAGGCTACAATAAACAAACTGACCAAAGAAGTTTTAAATGCGATCTAATTAACCAAATTAGGATGCTTACTTTTTTCCTATTTAGATCAAAAAAAGTACCCAAACAATATCCAAAGAAGAATACGAAAAAATACTCAATGAACTAGAAGTTGGTAAATTTTTTTTTCTATGAACACTTTTTGTACCATTCAATGTGTGTTTCTAGACAGAAAAGTACAATCATGCCAAAACAAAATTAGAACTGATACAGTCCAAAGATGATTTGAATAGCAAGATTCAAGAGATAGAGTTTTTCAAAAATGAATTGGAAAAAGAGAGATGTGCTTACGCCAGTGTGTAAGTAGAAGAAAAAAACAATTCATTTTTTAGAATCAATTTTCTATCTGTTTTTTAAAAAAAAAAAGCTATCAATTCTTAAAAAATAAATTAATAAACGAAAGCTCAAAGGGAATCGATTTAATTTCAAAAATTGCCGAAGCAGAGATCAAATACAATGATGTGATTGAAGGGCTGAACCAAAAAGAGTCCAAGTATTCCAAAATTGAAAATGATTATGAACATAAAATAGAAGAGCTTAACTTAAAAGCAGAACAAGAAAAGTACATTAACAACTTGGTACAAGAAAAACCATACCGAAATGTTAAATCAAAAAAAAAACTCTAGGCTTAAATTTTTCAATTTATATATTTTTGTTAATTAAACAAATTTAATCAGAATAAATTAGTGTATTTTTACTTTTGTTTATAAATTAAAAAACATTTTTATATTTTTTAATAAAAGTTAAATAAAAAAATATTGCTTTTTTATATGAAATTAGGCTAAAACTTTTAGCTTTATTCAGAATTTAATTCCCAAACACTTTCTTTTACTTCATTATAAGCAAAAAAAATTAATCTTAAATACTTAATCAACTTTATTCTTTTTTAATAAAATTTTTTTAATTTATATATTTATATAAGTTTTTGAATAAAATGAAAATTTTTTTTTGATATTTGGACAATATTACCGCTGTAATGAACAATTCAAAAAAGTTTTTAATTTTAAAGATCATAATTTGTCAAGATTTTGTTTTGACAAGGAATATCATTTTTTATAAAAATAATATTTTGAAATTGTCGGATTAGAACTAAATCAGAAATCAGGAACTGTTAACTTATAATATGTAAATTTTAATTTTCTAATCAACTTCAACTTCTGTGATTAATCTTGATTGAATATTTTTTTAAAAACTTCACATTTTATTAAAAAGCTATATCAAATTATGCGCTTTTCTTTAGATTATCTAAATATTTTTCTAAATAGGCTATTGAAATTTTTTAGTATTTTATTTGAGTATTGTAAAGAATCAAACTGACGCACAGACTTAATATTGAAAAAAAATTTATTAGTTTAAAAAAATCTTAAATTAAATAATATAAAATTCTTAATAAATTTTTTCCCAATTTCAGTCATTATTAATTTACCAACTAAAGTAATCCAAATCAAAACTAACTTAACAAATTTGCATTTTCGCATAAATTAGCATAGTTCTTATTTCAAATTTTCAAAAACCATTTTTTAGCGCACTTAGTATTTGCTCCATGTATTTTTCATGCTAATTTTGAATCAAATAGAAATGTTCATTTTTTATAAATCAACGAAAATGAATACAAAATTTTGAATTTAGGGAGAAATGTACGATTAATATACACATTTAAGAGCTAAACTTATAGACTTTTCTACAGCACCCTGATCGCACAGCTTTTCTCTGTATTTTGCTCAAAAATATTCTCCAAAATATAAAAACTTTATTATTTTTTTGTTTTAACTCATTTTTCATTTAGTTGAGCAAAAATAAAATAAGAAAATATACCAAATTTTCATACTTTAATTGACAACCACTTACATAAGGATTCCAAGTTACCATTTAAACAGACATCTAATTTATATAGTCTTAAATAAAACTTCTATTTGATGTTAAATAAATTTCAAAGCGAATCACTGAATTAGTTGTTAGATGGCCGAAAAAGCAACTTCAAGTAGAAAGTCGGATCTATCCTCAAGCTCGTCAATATCCCCGAAATCAAAGTAATCTTATTTAAAAAATCAGTCCTACAAATGTTTGGTAATAACCAATTATAACTTCAAGAAGTTCCAGAGATCAATCTTTAATCAACAGTGAACCATCTACTTCATCCTATATTTCACCAAAACAAAAGAAAAATCGAAAATCGTCCGAAAATTCTTCCCAAAAAGGTAACGATTGATTATCTTTTTAAAACTTAATGCAAATTAAAAATTGCCTAATCAAAATTCTAAAGCTTGTTCTCTAGAGCCCATTAAATATTTTAACCAGATCTAATTACTAGCTTTGGGACTTTTTGAAAAATAAAGATTAAAATTATCCTTTAAAAAATAGTTAAATATAAATTAATTCGTTATTAAAAAGAAATTTCTTTAGGTCATCATTGAACATAATTTTTTCAAATCTAAATATTTTTATCTAAAAGATGAATTTTTTTTAACTTAATCAAGTTTAAAAGTCAGTCGATCAAATAAATTTGAAATTTTATGAAAGTTTTGTTTTCTTAATTTTTTTATATCTTTAAAAAATTTTTAAATTACTTAATTTGATGTTTTTCGGTTAAAATAAGAAAAAAATTCTACCTCGGAATTCAATTTTATGTAACTAGAGAAAGGAAGAATTATTAATTTAATTAATAATAATAATTACTAAGTTATAACAAAAAATGTATTATTGAAATTTTAATAATTTTTATTCAATTTCAATTATTTTATTATCTTTAAGAAATAATCATTTTTAAATTAAATAAAATTTTCAAACACTAATATTTGGACAGTTTTTCCAATCTCTAATCAAATAATTAAAATTAAATTTTTCCAAGATATTACAGTAGTTTGAAATTTGACCGAAAAACTTCTCTGGTCTTCTGGTATTAAATAAAAGTTAAGTATTTTTCTAAATTTTGTCAATTAATTTTCTAAAACAATATTTGTGGTTATTTTTTAATTTATTTGAATTAATCTTTTAAAAGTTAAAAAATTACAATAATATATTTTTATTTAATTTAATATTTGCCAAAAGTTTTATATTAATACATTGATTCATGCTTTTTAGAACAATTTTTTCACGATTAACCCAAAATATTTTTACTATTATTAAAATATTTTTACTAAATTTTTTTCTTAACAAAAACCAGTCATTTAAGTTTGTAAAAAAGAAATAAATTTTGAGTAAAAATTACTGTAAATTTCGATACAGAATAAGGAAAATAGTTTAAACTAAGAAATTTTTTTATATCTTTTAATTAGATAACAGCTAATAAGAAAGTTAAATTTCCTTCTTCCTCCTATCAATAAGTTTTAATTATAAGAGGAAATTAATCGGTAGCATAATGCTACCATTTACACAAGTGTTCAATATTTTTGTGCCTAAAATAGCTGGAAAAAATTAAAGTTTTTCAGACCACATTTTTTTCAATTAATAAAAGTTAACGAAAATTATGAAATCGAAAAAATAAATTCATTGCATGCATTATAGATATCACTTAGCTAAACCAAAGCAGATAAGAGTAACTAGATGGATCATGCAAATACAAATTATAAAATTATAAAAATTTATAATTCATTAAATTGCACTATATAATTGCAATTGAAATTACATAAGCTAAATTAAAAAAAAAAATTCTTTAACATTTATAATTCAAATTCTTGGCACTTGATTTTCCCAACAAAAAAAAAACATATGATAAAATTTCTTATTTTAATGAAATTTTTTCTTTATAAAAGACTCGACTAAGAGTTTAATTGTAAATAAATACACGTCACCAAGCACTTCAAAGTCATCTGAAGAAGAATCTCTAAACGAAGAGACTGATTTACACAAGACAATACGTCCAAAAACAAAAAAAATAAATAAAAAAGCCAGCAAAAAGCTTAAAAAAAAGCTCGAAAAGCACCTCAGCCAAAACACGGATTCTTCTGTATCAAAGCGTAGCGCCAAATCCAGAGCGATTGAAGCCATTTCAAGTCTAGCTAGCAGAAAAGATTCAAAACTTAGCAAAAATTCAAAGCAAGTGTTTGAAGAAGAGTCAAGTGAGGAAGAGGAGCTGATTGATTTGGACGAAGAGCAAGGGATCGATACAGTCCAGGAGCATATTGAAATAGATCAAGAAGAGTCAGAGTCCGAGCAGGAAAGGACTAATCCAAAAAAATCAAAACGACGATCGTCGGTAAGTGCTCGTTCAGGTCGATCTAGTCGCGCATCTACCAATTCAAACCAAATCAACGATTCAGATCAGGAAACAGAAGTCTACAAGAATCGCCTAAGACGGCCTAGTAGTTCTTCAAACAAATCCTCAAAGCTTAGCGAAGTTTCAATTCCACAAAAAAAGATAAAGCTCTCATCAACGCCTTCATTGAAAGACACTGATTCAAAACGTAAGCCTAATTTTATATTTTAATTCAATACGGACTGATTTATGTTGATTAAAAAAAAAATTTTTTTTGATAAAATTTTTATTAAAAAAACTACGGTCCTAAATGATCTCAAGACAGAGTTGCATTTTTAGTTTAAAAAAAAATTTTCTAAAAATTTCAAGTCTTTGCAACAAATTTTAGATTGCTAGCTCAAAACAATATTTTTAGTACAAGTTGTAAGGTTTAGTATACAGCCGAGTGGCTAAGTGTTCAGACTTGTGATCCAGGGGTAGGCAGATCGAAACCCTATTGGGTAAAGAGCTCATCACGTGATCTCGAGTTAATAGAGTCATTGAAGTATGTTCACATCGTATTTCGATGCTAACTAGCTCGTTACAAAATAAATCTACCCTCTTCTCTTATAGACTAATTTATAGTTTCATAAGAATGTTCTAAGTAGATACATTTTTAAGCAATTAGTTGTTGAAAATATAATTTACTTGGCTAGCATTTTTGTTGTTTTAGATTCAAATAAATTTTTTCGAAAATTTTCTAATTATAAATTTGAAAAATATTTTTTATTTATAGATTATTTTTTTCTATCTCATAGTTAAAGTGAGAAATTTCCGATATTTTTTAATCTTTTTATTATTAAAGCTATTGTATGGAAAATAATTGTTTAAAAATAGATAAAATTTTACTCTTTAGCAATAGCATAATTTCGAACTATTATTTTTTATTAAAATTGGCAATGATCAGACAAGTTTCTTGGTGCCGTATTGATCGACTAACAAAAAACTTTTTTAATAATACAGGCATCTAATTTCACTTTGTATTTAACCAAAATAAATTAAATTAAAGAATTCTAAATTCATATAAGTTAACCATTAATTATTCAATGAGACTATAAAAAATAGCTTCAAAAATTAAGAATTGCCGAAAATTAGAAAGTTCAGTCATCAAATTTTTCAAAAAAAGTGACTCAAGCTAAAGAAAAACTTGGCTTTTTTTTCTTCTATTGTAGACAAGTAGAATGTATTTTTTAGATTAAACATGATTCATGAATTTTCTTTAAAACTAGACACATTTTTTGTAAATAAATAATTCGAATAAAAGATAATTTCTGATTCAAATACAAGCAAGTTTCTTCTATTTGAGGAGATAGGGTATTTTTCGCATTTTTTCTATGATATACTTTGGTTGTAGCTTTCTGGCTTTTTAATTTATTTCAAAAAATGTGACTCAAATAAGAGAAGAATTAGGCTTTTTTTTGCTTCTTTAAGAGACAAGGAAAATGTACCGTTTTTCCTCGAATATAAGTAACCACAAATAGAAGAAACCTGCTTCTATTTCAATCAAAAACTATCCCTTATTCGAATTATTTTTTTACAAGATTTGTGTCATGTTAAAAAGAGATCCATGAACTATGTTCATCAATCATGTTCATGTTAAACATGAGTTTTTCTTTTCTCTAAAAGAAGCAAAAAAAGGGAAATTTTTATTTTAAATGAGCCACTTTGTTTCAATGAAGAAATTTTGAATAGAAGAATGATTCATGAATTTTCTTTAAAACTAGACACATTTTTTGTAAATAAATAATTCGAATAAAAGATAATTTCTGATTCAAATACAAGCAAGTTTCTTCTATATGTGGTTATTTATATTAGAGGAAATACAATAAATTCCAGTCAACTTAACACTAGAAAGGCAGAGGAGTTTTTAAGACCCTTTTTTAAAAAAATATAAACTTGAATATTTTCTTAAAGAAATAAAGTTATCAAAAATTACTCAAAGAAACTTAAAATCAACTTGTAATACTTAAATTTTTAATCACATTTTAAATAAATTTTTCCTATTTCTTTTGATATTTTAATTTGGAATTTTTTTAGTTGATCAGCCGGCCTTTCTAGTGTTAAATGACTATTATACAGTGCATTCAATTTAAAAATTTTTAGAATACAAGTTGCATGAGTTACTCTATTTATATCTTTATTATCTGGAAAGCTAGAAATGATCATTTATTAATAAAGTTATCTTCAATGTATATATAATAATAATAATAATAATAATTTATATATTAGTAATATATTAGTTAGCTTTTACTAATTAGTTTTAAGTCACGCTCAACCAGATCCTAAAAGGTCCGGCTTATTCAGGTAAAGTTTCTAGCAAAATATATATGTTATAAGCCTTTATTTTAATGTAGTTCGGACCTGTTAAGATCTGGTGATTCGCGGTTATAACATAAATAAGAAATTGGAGTTTAACTAGGTACTTTAAAAATAAATTACCACTTCTAGCCTAATAAATAATAAATAAAAAGTCAAAGACACAAAAACCAAAAAAAGAACCAGCAACTAACTATTTTACATAGTGTTAAATACTATGACCTGCTCCCACAGGAGATCATAGTATTGCACTGTGAGTTGTAGACACTATAATTGGCTGTTGTAGTAGTAGCAGGTGTTGTAGTTATTGAGAGAACTACAATTATATGTTTTTTGGTTGTTTAATTCAAATTAACACGAGAAAAGTTTATCTTTTACTAAAAGATTCAAATTGGTTTTTAAATCAGAGCTCAGAGTAAATACTTTAAACAATAATCACACAAAGTCTTCTTTTTTTCTAGGTGAGCTTTTGCCAAATGACAAGAATAAAAAAAACGTAGATTTATTAAAGTAATAAAGTAAATAAACTTAAGTAATTTTGTCTCTCAAATAAAAACTCTTCTTTTAATCATTTTCTATTGCGAATTTTTTTGAATTATTTTTTTTGTGTCTGGAATAAAATATTCACCATAATTAAGATTGGCCTCACTTATTTGCCAATACACTAGATTATTTGGTTGTCACGGAAAAAAAACATTAAAGAGAGGCGCATATGTGTATACACATAAATATTAAAATTGCGTTTTATTTTTAAATGTTAAATTATCTTAAATTAATTGACGTAGTGCCTAGAAATAAGTTCCAATTTAAATAAATTATGATGAAATATTCTGCATTTTTTGCGCTTGTTGTATTTCTATTTTTTCTTGGAAAAATAATTTCTAGCTTTTTTTTTTTTATTTTTTTTTAGTTTTATTTTCTCTTTATCCAAAGCTTAAAAGTGGCAAACCGCCCTCATTTAACAAGACAATGTATTAAATTTTAATTTGATTAGAGACGGGGTCGTGTGCTGCAAAATCAGTAAATTTAACGCGTAGATCTACAACTACAACCTCGGCTACAACTAGTCAATCACTGGAATCCAACTCGATATTCTCAAGGCTGAAAAAGTCAAAGATGAGCGATCAGAAGTCGGACAAGCCGGAGAGTTCGTCGTCAAGCACGTCGGCGGCGTCTACTTCGCAGACCAAGAACCCGGCCGAGTCGGAGTCCTCGGACACGGACAATGCGGCCGAGTTCAGCCGTCTGTCAGACCTGCTCCAGTCCAGAGGCCTGCCGTCGCACATTGTCAACGCGTTCGGCTCCAAAGTTCACCAATTTATTCATCGCACCATGTCATCTGGCATGTCCAGCCGCTACCAGCAACTCATATCCTCACTGCAACAGCCCGACGAGTCACTCAAGCTAACCGCGCTCACCGAGCTAAGTCAAATGCTGGTCATGAGCAACGAGGACACTTTGATCAGCTTTCCAATAAAGCAAGCCGTGCCTTTGATCCTTCAATGCATGAGCTCTGAGTCGGAGAACTTCGACCTAATGAACAACGCTTGCCGCACTCTAACATACATGATGGACGCGTTGCCACGCTCAACAAGCATCATCGCTGAAAGTGTGGGCGTTTTTTTGGAAAAATTACAAGTAATCCAATGCATGGACGTGGCCGAACAAAGTCTCACTGCTCTGGAAATACTCTCACGTCGTCATTCTAAACAAATCCTAAACGCCACTGCGAATGGCAGCGTGAGCGCATGTCTCACATTTTTGGACTTTTTTTCCATAGCAGCCCAGCGCAATGCTCTTCAAATAACAGCCAATTGCTGTCAAAACATGATCAGAGACGAATTTGTGAACATAAAGCCAAGCTTGTCCATTTTGTCCCAACGATTGACCGATTCAGACAAAAAATCGGTCGAGTCCGTGTGTACAGTCTTTGCCAGATTGGTAGAAAACTTTCAACACGACACAGACATACTGGACGAAATAGCGCAGCATAGTGTGCTACAAAATTTAATCAAGCTTCTAATGGCCCAGCCACCACTTGTCACCAGCTCAATGTTTGTCACCATACTGCACACCATTTACCTAATGTGCTCCAATTGTAACAATCTGGCCATAATACTAGTCGAAAATTCAATCGAAAAATGCCTCAAGCAACTGCTGTTGGGCGATAGGACCGATGCCAAAAGCGCCACCGAAATAGCCACCAATCGGTCACCACAAGAACTTTACGAAATAGTTTGTATCATAGGTGAGATATTGCCACGGCTGCCGCACACAGGCATATTCAGCATAGACGAAACACTTCGCAAGGCGTCTACCGCCCATCAGAACGAGTCTGTCGTTTGGCACTGGAAGGACGAGAACGAAATTCTGCGTCCGTACACGCTGATCGACTCGCGCATAATCGAAGCCGCATTTGTCCAAGAAGAAGACGAGTGCATCTTGAACACAATGGGACGCACATACGTCATCGATTTCAATTCAATGCTTCAAATAAACGAAGAAACGGGCACAGCACGACCCGTTACCAGGAAACTAGTGGCCAAAAGCGAGCCTGACAAGAGCTCCATTGAGCAAAGTGTCGCCTCCAGGGACACGCGCATGGACTACATGTTCAAAAATGTGCACAAAATATCCACTTTTATAAGCTCATTGTTCCAAACAGTATACGAAATATACAACTCGTCGGCCGGTCCGTCCATCAAACACCGTAGCCTGCGCACTCTTCTACGCATGATCTACTTCTCGTGCGCCCTAAGCAAAAACTCAAACGACTCGAACAACAACACAGAGGAGAACCTATTGAGCAATTTGCTGCGCGATTTGCCCATTAGCAGTCACATAGCGTCCATGTTGGCCAACAAGGACGCCAAGATAACAGTGATCGGCCTGCAAATGGCCGACTTGCTCATAAACAACTTGCCCGATGTATTCTCGGTGTATTTTTATCGCGAGGGCGTTGTTTACCAAGTCGACAAGCTAATCGAAACAAGCGAATCAGAGGACAAGGAGGCGAGAAAAACCAGATCGAAAGCAAAGTCCAAAAGTGGCACCAAACACCCGGACACTGACCTAATGCTTAAAAATAAACGCCTCATATCAAATTGGATCGCCGAACAGGCCAAACAATTCAGAAAACACTTTTCCAATCTAAAGCTGAACAAATCCCAGTTGTCCATACTCGACCAATTGAGCAAACTGTCCGAACAACTAGTGCTCAAAGAGCCAGATCACAACTATCTACCATGCTTGAAAAATTTGAACAATCTGCTCAAACAAAGTGACATATCTTCGTTTGAAATGATAAACAGCAGCCTAATTGACCGCTTGGTTGACTATTTGACAGTCCAGGAGCCGGCAAGCGAGTTCAAGCTCGAGCCAGCCCGGCTCAAACACTACTCCAGGCTTAACGTAATCAAACAGTCCTATTTGAACGACACGCAGACTATTCTCAACAACGAACTGAACTGTCTGCGTCTCAAGCAATTCTTGGCCGTGTTCGCGGCCAAAAAAACCCTCTACTATTTCACTGATAACGGCCAAACGGACCAACAGTCACTGGCACTGCTCGTCTCCAAGCTGCACAACTGTGTCAATCAGCTTGAACAGTTTAGCATTCGGGTACACGACGTGCCCAACTCGATAGGCTCTGGTAAAAATGCGCTCAAGTTTTTTAGTACCCATCAAATAAAGTGCATGCTCGAGAGGCACGCCAGTGTGCCGCATGGGCAAAGCTTGCGCCAATGGAAAGGCGGACATGTCAAAGTGGACCCGCTGGCTTTGGTCAGCACCATAGAAAAGTACTTGCTTATGCGCGGCATTCACAAGACGCCGAGTCAGGCGCCGACGAGCTTGTCGTCGTCGTTGCCGAGTAGTTCGGCAAAGAGAAACGACGCCAAGTCGAGAGTGAAGAGTGCGTCGGCGACAGATAGTGCCGGCTCTACGTCCAAGGCTAGGCCTAAGTCGGACAAAAACGAACAAGAGTCCGACTCGGACAAACAAGACGTCGACATAGAGGAGGATTTTGACGACGAGGACGACGAGCACATAATTGAGGACAATTTGGACGATGAAGATTTGATTGACGAGGAGGACGACGAGGACATGGACGAGCTGGATAGTCCGGTGAGCGCATTTTTTGGCTCGTCGCTGTCGGCCAGGGGCCTTTTTTCGTCAAGCCAATTGCCCAAAATAGAGCTGTTGATAAACGATCACGTGCTTCCGTCCAACATGACCATCTACCAGGCCTTGAAGCAGTTCAATTCTCAGGAGAGTGACAACGATGCAGAGAGCTCGTTGCTAAGCAACGCCATTTGGTCCAAGGTCCACTTGATACACTATAGACTGGCGGCTGACGCTGCGGACAAGTCGCGTCACAAGGAAAAGCCGGCCAATGCCAAAACTCAATTGCCCAACGATCTCAACCATGACTTGACCAAGACCAAGTTTTATTCAAGCCTAGAGCCTAAAAAGCTCGCCAACGCAGACAAATGCCTGCACGCCATCCGCGTACTCAGCTTGTTGAACACAATTAACCGCCAATGGTTTAAAATGTACGAGAATGGCAGCGACGAGGCACTCTTGAGTCCAGGCGAATTCTGCAATCAAAAGCTGACCGCCAAGGCCAATCGTCAGCTGCAAGATTCGCTTGTTGTCATGACCGGTCACTTGCCAAAATGGCTGCCCGAGCTTATAACAAACTCGGCTTTTTTGTTCCCATTCGAGACCAGATTGATGTTTTTTTACCAGAGCTATTTGGACAGGGATCGTGCCATGCAAAAGCTCATCGATTTGAATCAAACAAACCCGGACAGATACAAGCCTAGACTGGAGCGCGAAAAGAGAACAGTGAACCGAGAAGTGGACTTGGTTAAACAAGCCGACACCATATTGGACACATTTGTTAATTTAAATGAGAATAAAAAGTCGGCCTTGTTGGAAATTCAGTATGAGAACGAGGTTGGCACTGGTCTTGGACCGACTCTTGAATTTTATGCCCTGGTCTCCAAGGAGATACAAAAATGTGAGCATGAAATGTGGCGCGGTGAAAAAGTAAAGACCAGCTCAGGTGATGAATACTTTAAATCGGCGCATGGTCTCTATCCGGCGCCGATTTATGTCAATCCAAGTGGCAAACAGTCGTCCAAATTGGCCTCCATAGTCAACAAACAAAAGCAGAAATTTAAATTTTTGGGTAAATTTATGGCCAAAGCTGCGCAAGACTTTCGCGTTTTGGACATACATTTGAGCCCGGTGTTTTACAAATGGCTGCTCAGCGATGGTGAACAAAGCATTCAGGAGCAAGACTTAAGGTTGGTTGATGAACAGTTGTATTCAAGTGTTAGATCGCTTAGGGAGTATGTGAACAAGCGACGGTCTCTGTTGATCCAGGCCTATAAGCAAAAAGAGTTTATTGGCTCGTTTGAGACCGATTTGAAAGACTTGGAAAAGCAAGTGGCAGACTTGGAGCTGGATTTTACACTGCCAGGTCATCATAATTTTGAATTGGTCAAAGGTGGCCGCGACAAAATGGTCACTTTGGACAATTTGGACGACTATTTGAAGTTGATAGTCGAGTGGACGCTGATCAAAGGCGTCCAGAGTCAAATGGAGAGCTTTAAGGAGGGCTTCGAGTCGATTATGTCTCTCAAGGGCGTTGGAACATTTTATGCCGATGAGTTGGACAGGTTTTTCTGTGGTTCAAGCTTCAAAAAATGGGAACACAAGACCCTGATTGAGTGCACTAGGTGCGATCATGGCTACACACATGAGAGCAGTGCAGTCAAGTATTTGTTTGAGGTGATGTGCGAATTTGATGCTGAAGAGCAAAGGATGTTTCTTCAGTTTGTGACGGGCAGTCCAAGACTGCCCATTGGTGGTCTGAGCTCGTTGGCGCCCGCTTTGACCATTGTGAAAAAAACCATGGATACAGCGAACACAAACGCGGACAATTATTTGCCATCGGTGATGACATGTGTCAATTATTTCAAATTGCCAGAGTATTCAAGTGTACATATATTGAAAGAAAAGTTGTTCAAAGCCATGAAAGACGGCCAATTGTCTTTTCATTTGTCCTAAATGACATTCGGCTACATGCTAGCAATATTTTTCCCTTATAACAAATATGTGTTTATTTTTAGATAAAAGTTGTTTAAACAAAATGAAATTTTAAACGAGCTTAACCAAAATTTATCCCACAAGAAATTGTTATCGCTGAATTTGTTGATTTTCATTATGATATTGAAAATTGCATATATAAAAAATAAGTTTAGATATTTACACCGTTTATAATCATGTAATTTGAAGAGCCTTAACATTAATTTTCATTTATCTTTTTTTTTGGGCCGATTTTTTTGGAACATTTTTTGCATTATTTGAAATTTTATTTTATATAAAACAAATAAACTCTAAAACTTTCTAATTTTATTATTACTATTACTATTATTATTTTTTTCTTATATTTTTCTTTTTTTTTTGCTTTTGGCTAATTTATCATTCTTTTCAAACTTTATTCAATTAAATTAATAAAGAAATTTTAAAAATTCATATCCTTTAAACCATTTAATTTTTGACTCCAAGAAAACTTTTGACAGAGTTGGCCAAGATTTAAAATCTGTTCAATCTAAAGCACTTGTTTATTTATATATTTTGTTTAGACACAAAATTTATTATTAAAATGAGTTGTTTAATAGTTGTCAGCTGACTATTTATTTTTTTCATTTTAGAACTAATTTAGAATTGAACAATTTTAAGTATTTTGAGTCTATTATATATATATATTTTTTTTTTTTTTTTTCGTTTAAGTCTTCGCAATTGTTTTTTATGAATTAATAGCGTAAGAATTAACCTTTTGACTAAATTACATACTTGAGGCTTCTAGATTTGTCAACAATCAGCAAAATAATTCAAGTTTTGGATAGAGCTCAATCCATGGAGTGAGCTTTAACAAAAACAAAATTTGATTTATAGGTTATTTTTATTCTAATTTTAGCTAATTCCAATTTCAGAGCTAAACTTCTAGCTAGCTTGGTAATACTTTACCAGCATATATGAATATAAGTTAATAGACAATTACTTAACCAAACAAAAATACAGTAGACTTTTTACATATAATGATTATTTTTTTTTGCATTTAATTAAGTGATTTATGTCTAAATGTTAGATTTTTTTTAATTATAAAATTTAACTAAAAACTTTGAATAAATAATGGCAGATTACGCATATTTATCTCAAGATTTATATTTCTTTAGGCATTGATCTTAATTTTCATTTCAGCCACATGATTTGCCAACAAAAAGTGTTCATTGAAAGTGTTCAAGAACTTATCGTATTCAAATCAAAGCAAACAAATATCATTTAAAAGTTGATAAATATTTATACCTTTGCCTTGTTACTAGATCTAAAATGCCTCAAGATCTAACTATTTTTTATTTGTTTCTTATTTTTTTCATACCGATTAGAAATATCTCAAAATGTTCATTAATGCTACATACACTAATAGTGTTAGAATATAAATAATTATTCTAATACCTACTATTGCGTCAAATATAAATATAAAAATAAGAATGTGTAATTAAAATTAGAGTGTCGCTGATGCATTTAAATTTCAGACACTTTCTATCTAATTTCAATCAGTATATTTTTTTGTTTTTATAAAAGATTATATTCTTTTGGCAAAGATTATTTGGAAAGTAATTTTTGCTTTAATTTACGATACAGTTTGAGTTTATTTTCATAAACATTAAGCCTAAAATATTTTTAACATTATAAGATAAATTGAGATTTGATAATTTTTTTTTCAAGTATTTTAGTTAAATTTAATCAGAACGACATGAAATCAATATAAATATTATGAAAATAGAACCAAATTTTTTGGATTAGATATTAGAGTATAAATATTGATGCTTTTTTGTCTCCTAAAATTAGAATAAATATTTCAAAAATTAAAAAAATAAATGCTAATATTTTAATAATTAATTTAGACGAATAATCAAAACAAATTTAAAATTAATTTTTTATAGAAAAATATTGTAAGATTATAAATGCAGAGATTATGAAAATGCAATGAAAATGCGCTTATTTAATTTATATTTTTTTCTTAAGTTTGACTAATTAAAGTATTTATTAGTGCCATTTATTAATGTGAGTTTTAATCTATTCCATTTATTTGAATCTTTAGATCTCTTTAAACCAAAATGTATAATTACCTCAAGTAAAAAAAAAGCTCTACTAAAGCAAAAAATTTAATAAAGTAGTTTTAATCAGCAATTAATTAATTTAATTTTTAAAATGAGCGAACAATCGTATCGTGATCCTCGCGAGGCGCCTCTACGTAAGCTGAGCGTCGATTTGATAAAAACCTACCGACACATAAATGAGGTTTATTATGCCAAAAAAAAGCGCCGTGTCCACCACAATGTCATTGCGTCTTCCAACCCGGTCATTCCTGGTCCTAATTCAACCAACCAGGCAAGCGCCAATCAAATCGAGCTCAAAAAAGACACTCGCCGCGTCTACAACGACGGCTACGACGACGAAAACTACGACTACATAGTCAAAAGTGGTGAACGATTTCTGGACAGATACGAAATAGATTCCCTGATAGGAAAGGGCTCGTTTGGCCAAGTGGTCAAAGCGTTCGATATGCAGGAACAAGAATTCGTTGCCATAAAAATAATAAAAAATAAAAGACCCTTTTTACAACAAGCTCACATCGAGGTTCGACTATTGGAGCTAATGAACAGGCACGAGACAGATTTTAGCTCCTATATAGTTAAGCTTAAGTGTCACTTCATGCACCGCAATCACCTTTGTCTTGTATTCGAACTTTTATCCTACAATTTATACGATTTATTGCGTAACACAAACTTCCGCGGTGTAAGCCTCAATTTGACACGAAAATTTGGTCAACAATTGTGCACAGCGTTGACATTTCTGAGCCAGTCCGAGCTGAGCATAATCCACTGTGACCTAAAGCCAGAAAATATCCTCCTATGCAACCCGAAGCGATCAGCCATAAAAATAATTGACTTTGGCAGCTCGTGCCAGCTTGGTCAGCGTCTGTACCAATACATTCAGTCTAGGTTCTACAGATCGCCGGAGGTTCTGCTCGGCTTGCCCTACGACATGGCCATTGACATGTGGAGCTTGGGATGCATCCTGGTCGAGATGCATACTGGCGAGCCATTGTTCAATGGCCATAACGAGATCGACCAAGTGAACAAAATAGTGGAGGTTCTCGGAATGCCGCCAGACTACATGTTAGAACAGGGATCCAAGGCAAAGCGCTATTTCGACCACTCTCCGGACGGAACATGGCAGATAAAAAGGCCAAAAGAGGGAAATAAATACAAAGCACCGGGTGCACGTCGCTTACGCGACATTCTGGGCACTGAAATTGGTGGCCCTCAGTCTCGGCGAGTGAATGAAACTGGACACAGCATACACGACTATGCTAAATTCGAGGACATAATCACAAGAATGCTCAACTATGATCCCAAATACAGAATAACACCGTCGGATTGCCTTTTACATGTGTTTTTTAAGCGTGGTTCAGAAAATCAGCATTCAATTCCTGTACAGAACTTGGTAAACCCAATTAATGACACAAACAATTCATTAAATTATTTACAGTTTTTGGATTCAAAGCAAATTTTGAGCTCTACGGTCCCAGCAACAACATCATCTACTAAATAGATAGATTGTTTGATAAAACCCGTCCGTTTTTTAGTTGTTTTTTGCCATTTATTGTAAATTAAAAATATTGTTTAAATTTATATGAAATGATTGAATTGATGAAATATTGAAATTTTTTTTTGTTTAAAGAGGGTTAATTGATCACACTTTAAAAGACCTTATTAAAAAACCTTTGTGGATTTTATGTTTTTTTTTTTTCTTTTTTATTTTAATTTTACTTTAATATTTGATCAGAGCTTAAACTTCAGTATGTTTTTTACATTTGAAAGTTTTTATTTTATGATGTATTTTTTTTTAAACTATTTCATCTTGAACAAAACAAAACTTTAATTAAAAATTTTAACTTAAAATTAAAAATTTTTTACTAAAATTATATTTATTTTAATTAAAAATAAACTAAAAATTTGCGTTCGAGTGACTGAAATCGCTCTATGACCTCGAACTATGATAAAAATTTATCTTTGACATTTTATTTTTTAATATTAATTTATTATGGTTAGAAAAATATCCAAGTAAAAGAAAAAATCTTACTTTTTTATAATTAAATAACTTATGATTAAAAGATTTGTTAATTTATCAACTATAAGTATTTTGTTATTTTAGTTTTATTCAGAGCTTTTTTAAATTAACAGATAGCTAAAAATCTAAGCAAATTACAAAATTATTGAGCAACTTTAGTAATATAAAAATTTTTTCTTAAAATAAAAAAAACAATCCTAACAATTTTATAACAATAATGAATAATTATTTTTACATTTTTAATGAATATTTTAATAATCTAATTTATGAAATTGATATTACCTGTGAAAAGTTATTATTATATTCTAATGATATTGATCTCATAAACAACACTCGTACAAGCTTTCTATCAGAGATACAAGTTCAAAAATCGGAAATCATAAACAAATTACAATATGACAATTTCCAATCACAGCAAGACACTGAAGTTATCAAACATGATATATTTAAAGATAATTTTTTATTTTTGCTTCATCTAAAAGATAAATTTCCGCTCAATCTCGCTTTAATACACCTTGACTTCCATCTATCCGATGAATATGTTCAAGAACTTAAAAATCCTTTCAAGATAAAGTAAATGATTGTAAGAGTTAATTTTTAAGAATAAACTTTTTTCAATAGAAGCGTTCTGGCATCCGAGCCTCCAGATGAAGGTCTGAAAAAATCTCAAAAGGTATTTAAAAAAATATATCAAAAAAGTTATTTATAATTTATTAAAGTGCGATTCAAATTTTGTTCTATCAATACTTTTGACAGAAAAAATATCAGAAATGTTGGAAAAATTCGATTCAAATGGAATTTTAAAGATCTCTAAATGGGACCTTTTGGATGTCAAGAATATTGATCTTTTGGACAAAAAGATCGAAACTCTTTATCCTTTTGAAAAATTCGAAAAATTGGAAAGTTTAGGTAATTATGATTAAAATTATTAATTAATAACATTAATTGGTTATTTAAAGATTTATCTCTTAATTTAATTAAAAATCTGGAGAAAGGAACTTTTGACGAGTTGAAAAATTTACAAAAATTGACTATAGAATGCAATGAATTGGAATATATAAGCGAGAATTTATTCGATAAGCTTTCTAATTTAAGATATTTGGATATAAGTGATAACCTTATTGAACATTTTGATACCAATACTTTTTATCATCTTGATAATTTAGTGGAACTTTTTTTGAGTGAAAACAGCCTGACAAAATTGGAGTCAAATGTTTTTCAAAATTTAAAAAATCTCAATCGTTTGGACATTTCTCTTAATTCTATCAATCAAATAAAAGAATTTGCTCTCAAAAACTTAATAAATTTGGAATATCTTGATTTGAGTTGGAACAATTTGGAGACCATTTTGCCAAATAGCTTTACAGATCTTATTCAATTAAAGGAACTTCAGCTTGAAAAAAACTCCATCCAGCAAATAAACTCAGAGTGGTTCAGAAATTTAAAAAGCTTATCCAGATTATTTTTTAACAATAATTCGATTGAAACTATTGATCAAAGCTCATTTGTTTATTTAGATAAATTGTACAAGTTGAATATTAGCTACAATTGTATACGCCATGTTGATTCAAAAAGTTTTATTAACTTGATTAATTTAAATAAGCTTTATATTCACGGTAATTTAATCGAAACAATATACAATGGAATGTTTGATGGTTTGTTTAATTTAAAAATTCTTTTATTAGACCAGAATAGAATTAAAAAAATCGAGGATGGCGCCTTCGTGGATTTGAAAAGGCTGAAAATGTTATCCTTAAGAGAAAATTACCTAACTGAGTTAACATATTCTAACCTATCTGGTCTAATTGAGTTGGAAAAGTTGGTCGTTCAGCACAATATGATCGTTTCCATAGATGTAAATTTATTCCAAATAATGCCTAAATTACAAGAAGTTGATATTCGAAATAACAAGCTCAATACTGAGGCGAATTTAGATGAAAAAATTAGATATTTTGTCAATAAAGATAATTTTACAATTAAAATCTAAATAAATAATTAATTATTTTAAATAATAGATTTTTTAAATGCCTAAATTTTAATTTATTTTTTTGTCTTAAAATATTTATAATAAAAATTTTACTCAATATTTATATTTTATGTTATGAGCTTCTACATAAAATGAAAGAATTTATCATTCTTTTATAATTTAAAATTTTATTTTACATTGATAACAAGGAACTCGTCAATGTTATGGAAAGCGGTGGATCAATTTGGCTAAGTGACAGAGTCTAGTTAAGTAGACTTGAGTCGGAGTGAAGCTTTGCTGGGTGATGATAATGGTCAAATTCCTGATAATGGTACCAGAAATTCAGCATGTCAATCCGAATTCTAAATCCTATCAAAAATGAACTCTCTTATATTTATTTTTTATTTTTTAAATATTAAATCATAAACTTTGGAAAATTTTTTTAATTTTCTTTTTTTTAAGTCGGGAAGATGTAGTATCCTAGAGCTAATGCTTAGTTTATTGTATATTAAAGGTGTTTCACAAGTCTCACCATTCCACATCCTCTACGCATATAATTTTGTCAATTTTTGTAATCCAAAGCTAACAAATATAAATTACAGTTGTAAACCATAAATTCAAAAAAAAATCTTTTAAACCAAAACCGGCTTTTTTAACCAAAACAAAGAAAAATTATCACTTCATTCAATCGATATAAAGACGCGACACTTTATCTTTAGTTGTAAAAGTAAGACTGTTGTCATGTCTTTTTTAAATTTTTTTTTATAAAATGAAGCACTACTAATTCTCATATACGTATCTTTTAACTTTTAACGTCCAGTTAAACCATGTTAAATTTTTAAAAGTAATTTTTATATATAGTATATTAATAGAGAAATTATCACCTTAAAGTTCACAATTACTAATATAACAATATTTAAAAAAGTTTGTTTGAGTTGTTTTATTATTTTTAAAAATTAGAAATTTGAAATATTTTTGAATTATAATTTTTAAATTGTTTCACAATATACAAGATAAAGATAAACTTAAGTTTTTTATTAAAAAAAAAATATCTCTTAAGCAAATAGAAAAAAACACTATGACATCATTTTTCTTTAATTACAATATACTTAATAAAAATTGATTTTTATCTATTTTAATAAATTACATTTATTAACAAAAACGGAGATAAACAAAAATATGTTGAAAAAAGTTTATTTATTTTTTATTAAATTACTGCTTTTGGTGAGGAAAGAAATTTGGTCCTTGCAAAAAGCAGTTTAAACTAGAGGTCGGCGTTGTCAAATTATAGTTTTGAATTTGTTTATAAAATTGTTGCTGCATAAATTCAATCAGCTTATTATCTTCATTTTTTTTCGCATCATCATTTCCTATTAAGTTCTCTATTCGAAAACCTTAAAATCAAATAAATTAAAATCTATTAAAAACTTGACAGCAAGAGTTAAATTACCACTGGGCTTTTGTGGCGAGCTTTTTGATTGTGAAGCATTTATTAAATTAAACACCGGGTTATTTGACAAATTTTGATATCTATTTGGAGATACACTGGACGATGGATTAAAATGAGGATATGCTTTGTGTAATTGGCCACTACTCTTCTGTCCATTATCATCTTCTCTATTACCGAATTCGTTTGTTTTATTCTGAAACATATCACTTCCTGTTTTTATTCTTTTGGCTAGGGGACCTTCTTCACTGGTACTTTGAGAGTATCTGTCCGAGTCCGATCTGGTGCTTTTCTGTTCCAAATGACCAAGACTTGGAGGCCAATACCTGCTACTATCAGATCAAAAAACTAGATAGAACATAATTATTTCTTTTCGAAGTAAAAAATACTTTTGATATGGTTTTATGTTGGACACTTGTGGTGACTTTTTTTTTTTGGTCAGATCCGGATTGGAAGATTCCAACATTGGCTGTAGAATGCGTCGGCGAGCGTTAATAAACCAATTGTTTACTTGAATTAGAGTCAAATTTGTTTTCATGGCTATTTCTCTTTTTTCCTCTTCGGTTGGATACGGGTGCTTAAAAAATTAAAATTGAAATTGGAGGAAAAAATTTTAATTTAAATTAAAAAATTAATTTATTTTTTCTAAAACTTACAACAATGTGCTGGAAGAGCCATTTTTTCATTATATTAGTGGCACTTTTTGGTAAAATACCGCGCTTGCTTTTTGAATTAAGAGAGTCATCATTGTTTGATGAGTAAGATTTATTGATACACGAAGAAGATGATGAAGATGACTTTTCGGCATAAGTGGACACGTGGGACTTGACTGAAACATTTTCATCAAAATCATCAATGTCATCCTCATTGTTTGCACTCAAATCATCATCACACAAATTTTTACCTTCCTCTTGAAAATCAATAGATAAATTGTTCGAAGTTTCGCTTTGATCTGAATTGTCACTTTTATCAGCTGACAGCATGTTGAATCGAATTTTGGATAAGCTTACATTTGGTGAAATTTCGTATGGTAAAGTTTCTTGTTTGATTGGAGTCGATGTAGAGCAAATATCAGTGGAAAGTTTGCTTATTTTTTTGGCAAAATTCTTCTTGTTTTTGGTAGATTTATTGCTTGAGCCTGACTTTTCGTGTTCGTCATTCGATTGACAATCTTCGTCATCAATATTGAATATATTGTCACTATTGAGCTTAACTTTAAGCGCTTCGACATACTGCTCAACAAAATCAGTGCACAGCTCGCTCACTTTTTCAATCTCAATCAAATTTATCCTCAACACTAATATCATATTCATTATCTTTTAATAAAAATTATTATTTTTTTTATTGTCAAATTAAATTAATTGCTTTAGAAAAAAAAAATAATTTTTAAGTAAACATAAAGATAAAGTTATTTGTCAAGATTGAAAAAAAATTTTTCACTCAAATCATGTGACATGGACTCTTGGTATATTTGATGGATAGCTAACTATTTTCGACAATTTAAAATTTAATTCATTTATCATATTTTTTTATTTTATATGTACCTAATTTCAAGTAGCTATCAATTTCAAAATTAAAAATAAAAAATTATCTAATTATTATCAAATTTTTTTAATTTGACTTTTTTCAGTATCGCAAATTAAGCATTTATTAATATTATTAACTCACCAATTCGTCAACAGATAGATAAACTTGTCTTAAATGACTATTAGACGAGCTCTTGATCACACTGTCAAGACTTGGATCCATTAACTTAAATTCATTTTCCTTCAAAAATTTTTTAAGCTCATCATCAAAACACATCGAACTTGAACTATTTGTTTTCTTTAATTTGAATAAAAAACAATTAATTAATCAATTAATTAAAAAATTTAATTGAATGAAAATAAATAAATACTTTTTCAATAGGAATTAATAAATCGGGATTTAAAGTAGCTAGTTCGCATTTTTCGAACATAAATTTGAGCAATGGGAACAAACGATGTTCATAGATAAGCGACTTTTCCAATTCCAAATTTGAACCCTGAGCCAAACGAGACACCAAATCATCAAGATATTTGATGCGCTCTATGTTCTTGCTTACCAGTTCTTTTTTATCTAAACTTTTATTGCCCTGAGTGCCAAATGGATAGCTTTGCTTGTATTGGTACGGGAAATTAATGGACAGAGAAGAAACTGGATAATTCTGGTTAGTTAGAAAACCAGGATTGAATAGACTTGGCGACGCTTGCATCATTGAATGGTATGAATTGCTGTACAAAACTTGGTTTAGAAAATTTTGAGCTTGTTCGATTGGAGTTGAGGACATTGCTGGATTGGACATCATAAGAGATTCGAATATGTTGTTTGAATTGATTCGGGAAGCCAGGCTCTTATTTTGGTCAATACCGGACATATTAGGCTTTTATAAATATAAATTTAAATTGACAAATTATAGTACATTTAAAATCAACACCTTAATTTTTTTTATAAATATTTTTAAAATAAAAAATTAAGATATCAAGAAAAAAAACTCTTGAAATAAATTTTAATTCGGGTCGATGTTAACAATATTAAGAAAATTGTGGATTTATCTCTTTTTTTTGAAATAGATAAAAAAAAGATGTTTTAAAGAGTGATTTATCAATAGATAGATTTTGCAAGTCATACTTTTAATTTTAATTTTGGCTAAAATGAATTGTTTTGCTTATAAATATGAAAAAATATATACTCTATATAAAATTCTCAACTTATTCTGAACAGACTTAATTTAAATAAACAATTTCCTAATTGAAATTGTACATCTTAAAAACAAATTTAAACTAATCGACTTATCTATTTTGTTTAAGCTGATATCTTTCATGCACCTAGTTGGTCCTCCTAATTTGTTCACTTATCTATGAACTTCTTTGAACCTAGTGGGTATTAAAAGCTTTCAATTAATGTTTGATCTTAGTGCTCGCTTATGTCTATATTCGAAAAAATTACTTCTTCTTATCTTACTGAAATTAAAAGCAAACAAAAATTTTATTTTGTACTTTTTTTTTCCTATTTTTTTATTTTTACTCAATTTCAGACATGGGGTTTCGGGCTTATGGACATATTTTAGGTAGCTGAATATAAATTCAGTGGTTTGTTGCAATCTAATCAAAAGATAAATTGTTTTTAATTGTTTTATTTCAAACGAAAAGAGAGGAGTATTATTTATAATGTCGATTGCAACTATAATTTAAAGCCTAATAGTATTTTAATTGAAATAAAGATAATTTTTTTATTCCTGCTGTTTGTCCATTAACTTGGCTTAAATAAATGACACTTGGCCAATAAGTTGGTTTGGTTGTATCGAGTTTTAAAACACCGACTCACTTAGCAGCTTTACTCTTATCAGTCTTAAACACAAACAATCAAAAACTTTAACAAATTTGGAATAACAAGAAAAAAATATGTAAGTTTTGTATTGATTTAATTCTACTAGTAGATAAACAAATCGACTTGAATACTTGAAGCATTCATTTTTCACAGCTGTGCTCGTGAAAAAGAAGATACAATTTTACATTTTGGATTTGATTTTATCAAGTTATAACTACTAACACTAATTTGGAAGTTCAAGTGAATTTATCATGTAATACAAAACTTGTTAAAAGTTAAAAATATATTCTCTTTTAATTGATTTTTAAATAAGTCTGTTCGTTTGTTAGAGTTTTTCATTCTTTTTTTAAGTTAATTGACTGTTTATTATGTTTATTAATCCAATCATTCAAAGTTTTGTCCGGCACCTAAAGACTGGTACACTTCGTTACTGGCGCCCAAGTATAAATTAGCAAAAAATGGGAAAATTTCCTGGCTCTCTTCTTAACTTATCAACCCTCTATTGATAATGATATTGAAATGAAGTGAAATAAAAAAAATTAATTTTCTTCAAATAAATAAATAAACATTTTTTTCATAATAACATTTTTTCACCTTAATTGAGAAAATAAATCTTTTTAAAAATAATGATGCAATTAGTTTAAAACTGAAAGTGTCGTTTATTAAGATAGAAAGACTAGTTTTGATTTTTAGCTGAGAAAATAAATTTTTCATAATTATCACACATTTAAATTAGACAAACTTGGCTTATCAATACATTTATTTTTAATTATAAATATTTTGAATTTTTATTTAAATAAAATAAAAAGTGACACAATTTTTTTGCTCATCAAAGTGCTGAATTTGAAACAAAAGTTTAAATAACTTTAATTATGGAATGGAAAAATGGAAAGTGATTTTGGCAAAAAAATACCAAAATCCAGTTTAGAGTATAAAGAGTAAAATGAAAAATCTCGTGACATACGAAATTATCTCTTAGTCTTTTAATTAATTTTTTTGTATAATCTTTGATATAAAGCATATTCTGAATCGTGAGTGGCTAATGAAAATGAAAAGCTAAAAAGTTTAAGTCTCCAAAAAGTTTAATTGACAATTTTCATATAATTTAAAAATTGGAAAAAGCTTGTAGAAATATGGAAAAATTGCATAATTGACAATGCCATACAAGCTAACGCTAAATTAATAGTTTTGATATTAAAATAACTATTTTTCCAAACAATACCGTATGCTCAAATTTAAAAGACAATAGGCTAGAAATAGCTCAACAATAGTCACCTATGGTAGGAATTTTTTTTATTTTAAGAAATAATTTGTTTGAAAAGATTTTAAAATAAAAATTTCATACCTTTAAAAGCTATCAATTGATTAGGCTCTTTTCGTTTAATTTACTAATTTAATTAAGAATGACTTAAACAATTTAAAATCTTGTTTCTTTTAAAAAGAGTGATTTTTTTACAATTTGAAATTAGTGACTGGTCGGTTTATTAAAACAAAACAAGAGATTTGAAATAAAAAAAAGTGGTAAAATTAATTGAAACAAATTCAATTTACCTTTATTTTTTGTTCTATAAATAAAGAAAAAAGTTTCAATAAACCTTTCGGGCAATTGATTTTGATTTTTGAGATTAAATTAATTTTGTTTAAGCTTTAGAAAAATAAAGTGCCAATGTATGTTGTCTATGGCTTAAGTCGAATTACAACAGTTTAATATCTTTCAAGTGCCTATTTGACCAAATATTTGACACGGCGATTTTAGTTTAGTAGCCTTATATTCAAATACAAAAGGAAATAGAAATTGTTTCAATGACAGATTTTATTATTAGCAACTAGAGCAGTTAAAATTTAATTATTTTTTTATTTTTGAATTTCTTTATGACAGTGGCAAAAATTAGATAAAATTTTATTTCAATAAGATGATTAAATTTTGATTTTTTTTTATAGGTAACATAAAAATTGACGACTTAATTTCTTTAAAATTTATTTCTTATCTTTCTTAAAGAAATAAACTTGGCAAAAATATGTCCATTTTTCACAACAAATTCTCCATAGTGATTGATGTTTAGGGGTATTTTTATACGAGTTGACTAAGCACAGTTGCACTATTGGAACTTATCTAGAAACTAATTTATTTTAAATAAATTCTTTATCATTTTTAACAATTTTATTTCTTTTAAATTGCCTTCATAAATTTTGATCAGTTAAAATCTTTGCTGATAGAAGCTTTTTTATATAAAAATTTGACTATTAAATCAAGAAATTACTAATAAGAATATGAAATTCTATTAATCAAATTTATTATGTTATAAAATTTTTATATTATCAAAAATATTTTTTCTTATGAGTATAAATTATCTAACATGAAGTTCACTTGTTATATTATCTATTGAAAGCGATGATTATTTAGTCAGGCTTTTATGAATTAATTTCTAAAAATAAAACTATCAAATCCAGCCATTTCCCCATGTGCCTTACTTCCAACTTTCCATTACCAAATTTATTACCAAGCAATCCATCATGTCACCAGAGTTTAACTTGGCATCAGAAAATAAAAAATCAAAATTTCTTTTGTTTTCCGAATATTGAAAATACCGAAAAAATCTGAAAAATATGGAAAAAAGGCCATATTTCCAAGAATAATAGAGCTACTATACCAACAAACTCTTACGATTTTAAAAAATAGTAGTTCTAGCTTTTTTGTGTAAATTAATTATTAGCTTAAAAATAATGATGAAATAAATTTTAGCAACAGTGTGACAGATAAAAAAATAACACTTTTTAACCTTAAAAGAAATTAAATTAAAATTAAGTTTAATAATTTAAAATAAAAACTTATTTTTGCCTAGAGCTATCTAAATTTAAAAATTAAAAGACTAGACAAATTAAGCAAAAAATAAGCTCCATATTCATATTTATATAAATATTTATTTTTGTTAACAGTAATGATTAAATTTAATTACATAAGACTATTTGATAGATAAATTAAAAACTAGCTGATATTCAAAAAATAAATTAAAAGATCAAAATAAATCTTATTTGTTCATTGATTTATTTAAAATAAAACTAAAAAAAATAATGGAAAATTTACAACATTAATAGACAAAAAAAAATATTTAAAACAAAAATTGGAATAAAAATATTATTTATTTTTATAAATTTTAATAATTTACTATCTGGCATTTATTCTCTCAAGTGTCCTTATTATTCTGTATCTTTTTCTTAATTTCTTCATTTTCTCTTTTGTAATCATCGAGCTTTAACAAAATAATAAATAAGAATTTTTTTAATAATTAATTTTTTAGTTTTATTTTTTAAATTACTTTTCGCTTCAAAATTTCATTTTCTGACTCTATGTCTTCCAGAGAACGTATTTTTGTGCAAAGATTTTCGTTTTCTTCTTTAATATTCATCAAATATTGAACTGTTTTTTCCAATATACCACTTTTACTCTAATATTGGAAACTTGATTACCATTTAATTATCTTAATTAGTTTGTTTTACCTGCCCATGCTTAGATTGGTCGTTACAGCATTCTGGTATTATTCTGGAGAGTTCTACGATCCATTTGTTAATGTTGTCTCTCCGCCGCCTCTCCACTTCATTGTGGTTGCTTCTACGTCGTTCCTCTTTTAGGCCTTTGGGAAGTGACGTTGTTGATGACACTTGGCCACTGAATGATGAACTGTTAGCTTCCGCTGAGTCCTGAATTAAGTGGCTTGGGTCAGTTATGTTTTGCAATGTGATTGTGAACAAACTTGGCGATTTGTCTGATTGAGATGATGACGAAACCAAATTTGACGGAGATCCCGGCATAGAATTCACTTGGTTAAAGGATTTAGTTGGCAAACCATCTTTTTTTTCAATTGGTACGGCTGAAGTATTATTTGTACTTAAGCCATTCATCTCAACGCGATCAATTCTTGCCTTTATGATTCTGTACCTAATTATCCGGAGCAAGTTTCATTAAAAAATTGAGAAAAAAAACTCATTAACCAAGATAAATATATTGTCTTAATATTCAAAAATAATAAAACAAAATTTCAATTGTATAGGTCTTTTCTTAAAAATAGAAATAGTAATTTTGCTAAACAAAATAACTTAAAAAGTTGCTATTTTTAAAATTACTTGATAGGGGAATTTTTTCATTATGAGACAAAATATAAGAAAATTATTTTTATTTATGAAAATAATATCAAATATACTAGCAGCCGAGCTTAAAAATTATGAAACGCAATTTAAGAATTAATTCAAAATATAATTTGATTTTAAGCATCATCATTTTTGTTCAAAATTTAGAATTTTTATTTTAATTAAATTAATTTAAAATTATTCAATTTTTTCGATTTGGTTTGGACAAAATGTTTTTTTCACCATGTCTCTATGTAATGCAAAGAAAAATCAGATGTAATACAAAATTATAAATTATATATTATTATTTTCCAAAACTGAAAACTCTTTTATTAACTAAGTAGCATATATATAATAATAATAATTGCTACGCTTTTGCGTGAAGCCTGGATTTACCAGACTTTAAGCAATATTTTAGTCTTTCAGAATTCTATCCAATTTGTTTTTAAATAAATTTATTGTTTAACCTATCACTTCAATTGTTAATTGGTTCCAATCACTAAAAAATCTATTAGTAAAAAATATCTATCTAGGCAAACAGTTTCTTATTAGTTCTCTTCTCAATTTGTATCGATTTCCTCTTGTATTATACCAATTCTTACTTTCCATTGAGTCTCTGGTAACAACTTGTCTCATCAAGTTCATTTATGATGTTGTAAATTTGTGTTAAATCACAGCGTCTTCTCCTAGTTGACAGTATTAAGTGCAGTCTAGTAAGTTCAGTCTCTTAAGTTACGCCATGTAATCTGTAAATCACCAAATCCATGTCGCTCTTCTCTGTCCTCTCTCAAGTATGTCTATATCTTTCTTCAGGTATGGATTTCATACTGAAACAGCATATTCAAGATGGGATCGAACAAGACTTGTGTATATTTTTTTAATAAAAGTAGTATTATAGTTGCTAAAACTATTAAAATTTGTCTTTTAGCTCTTGCCGATGACGCACTTATTTGTTTACACCATTTAATATCGGTCTTTATTTGACTCCTTTAATATAACATCAAAAAATTGATCAATTTCAAGTAGTTTAAATATTCATTCAATTGAGCTGATTCATCTAATTTTAACTTTTAATAAATCTGTTATTTTCTAACTATTATTCACTTCAGAGATTTAGTAGTAAAAGAACCGTATAACCTAGCACGATATCTCCTGTCTATTATTCAAAACACGTTTAAGTACCCCCTGGGATATTATTAAAAACTTCATATTTTTTTAGACTTATTATACCCCATGGGACATTATGTGAAATAAGCTAAAATTTAAGTAATGATTTAAATTAAAAAAGTCACTGATAATATTTGGCAACTTTTTTTTCTGGAAAAAAAATGAAAACACTTTGCAACTTATAAAATATTTTGTATCGCCCATATAATTTGTGATAATCTGGACTTAGAAAAGAAAATTTTAAATTATTTCTTCTGCGAAAAAATTGGATTAGCTAAAAGGTGTTGTTTTAACAAAATTTATCATATTTAGTATTTTTTTTAAAATTGTATTAATAAAATTTCAATTTCTTAATACAAATGTATTTTTTGTTACAAAAAAAAACTTATAGGTTTTTCCAATTTTTTTCCAGAAGAAATAATTTTAAATGTTCTTCTTTGGCTATCTGATCCTAGCCATTAGTTCCACACTCATTGTCGTTTTGAAAAATGAAAGTGGATTTTATAGTAATTAAATTCAAATTAAAGCTCAATAAAAAATTTTTTTTTTAATAAGTTTAAGATGAAGGAGACGAAATTTTCAGTAAAAATATATTTAAAAAGCATAATTGTATTTTATAAACACTAGGACTGTAGAAAATAATTATATCTCATAAGCAAATTGTCAAGTTTTAAATAATATCTTATCAGGTTTCACTAGATGCACCATGTAAAGTATAAAGCAAAAATGAATATGTTTCATCTGATTTTCCAGGAACACAAAAGCGTGTCTCACTTAAAACCCATGGGACATAGCGCGAGGTTTTACGGTAGTTTAAATTATCTAAGCATAGCCCTAAAAAGCTGTAACAGTCGGTCTTATTTGTTTCGCCGTCCAACCATCAAGCTTCGCTTTTAAACTTAAATGCTTTCTTAATTAAACCCACATTATATTTGCTTTAGGTGAAGCATTTTAACTTGTATAGCTCATTTTAAATCACTCTGAATGCAAATACTCAAATTTCGACTTTTGACTTTATCAGAGTTTTCAAACCAATCTTTTGATCCAATTTTGGTTGCCAATATGAACAATTTAACATTTATCTTCATTAAGCTGAGTCGACCATTCTTTTGACCATTTACACACTCTATCTATATCTGATTGTAGGCTATAAATTGCGTTGAAATTATCTTCACAATGGTTTTGGACATTATCCAACATATTGTTCATGTAAATAATAAAAAAAGAGAGGACCTAGCACTAAACCTTATGGAACTCCATTATTAAGTTTTACCCAATTTGAGCTGAAATCTCCTAAAACTACTCTTTGTGAACGTTCTGAAAGGAAATATTATATTATATCCAATTTATCATGATATATATGAGAAACTTTGTCGATAAATGATGTCAACCAATAAGCCATTAAATATCGCTTCAGAAATAAAATCTAAAGTTTCCAACAAATTAGTCAGACAAAACTTTTTTTGGTAAAAAACTGTGCTGTGATATGCTGTAATTTTGATAAAATTTTATCTTTGAAAATTGAAAATAGCTGTAAATGATGAGGTTTTGTGAAATTTATAACATTAAAACATCACAAAATGTTTTCTAATAAGCTCTGTAAATGCAACATGATACAACATTCTTAGCTGCATTATAAAATTCTGTTGCATTTACAAAACTAGTAAAAGCTCTTGGAAAAATAGTTATAACCTTCTAAACATTATTTTATGTTCTTTTTTTTATTTTGTACCAAATTTCACAAAATCAGTTTTTGATAAAGATTAATATATTAAATTGAAAGTGGACAAAAACTTAAATTAGAACACCGGATATAATTTTTTTAATTAAATTTCTAAGATTAAAAAATGTAATTAAAAACATCTAACATCTAAGTTGTATTAATTGATTGACTTGCTACTGGTTACAGTTACTTGGAATACTAAAGCGAACGCTTACAAGTAGAGAGGTAAGACTTTTGGTAAGATCGTATATATCCATGGTGAGACCCCACCTAGACAACGCAGTGCAGGTTTGGAATCCAAGTATGAAAATGGACGTGAATGCTTTGGAAAAGGTGCAAGAGAGGGCAACAAAAATACCTTTGTCTGTAAGAAACATACCGTATTAAATGAGGCTGACAAAATTAGGACTGACAAAGCTGAGTGAAAGAAGAGCGAGAGGGGACTTGATTGAAATGTTCAAATTAGTGAATGATATAGAAAAGGTAAGCTTGGTCTAGAATCTAGTGGATAAAACAGAAATAAAGGGACCAGTGGGGAGTTAAGAGGAAATAGCATTAGAGTCCAGAGAGAAAGTTTCCCAGCTCAAATTAGAAACGATTTTGCGGCTGCAGTAAGTGCCAGACATATATTTTTCTCAAATAGAGTAATTCCGCATTGGAATAAGTTGCCAGAAAATGTGGTGAAATCCAAGTCAACCGCTAATTTTAAAATGGCTTTAGTTAAGTTCAATGGAATCGGCTGCTGCAGCTCTACACGACAAATTGGCGGTGATCGGCTTAGACAATCAGGTTAGGTGTTGCACCAAGAGCTTCTACTACTATTACTATTTCATTTTTGACTTTGTTTTGGTGAAATTTTGTTTCAATAAATATATTGTATAACTTTACCAAACTTAATCAATCAAAGTACTTAAAGCTTAAAGAGGTAAAAGGATGCGCCCCTTTGGAGCAAAAAGCCCGTCAACAAATCGAATCAAAACATAATTTTTGTTGTAAACAGGTTTTTTAAATATTTTCCAAAGCAATAAAACATATTGGTTGATGATGACTTGTTAATTTATATTTAAATGAATAAAATTCATCCAAAAAAAAATTCTTTAATAATTAGATACTAAAAATAAACTGCTATTTTTTTCGCATTTAAAATTTTATTGATAAAAGCTGTCATAAACCTAAAATATAGGACAAGCGCTCTTTTAGCTCATCATTAGGATATTTATAAAAATTTTAAAGCAAATATTGGTTATTTTTTTCCAAATTTTTGCTCGATACAAACTTTGACTCTTTGTTTAATACTCGGTCTAGAATAAAACGAATATCAAATTTGTATATATAACAGATAAACAACTCTTATATTATCTAAATTTAAAATTCTAGAATATCTTTAAATTCAAACAATTGTATTATTACACCCTATATATTTCTATTATAGTCTAGAAGTTTCGTTCAATTTAAATTCATATCTATTATAAATATTTAAGATCTAAGAGAATTTCAATTTAAAAAATTAATAAAAAAAATTATTTTCTAACAATGAAATTCAAAATAGCTTCATTTTTGGCGTTCATCCTAATCATAAATGCTTCGAATGCATTTTTCATCAATCCACTTGGTACTATTCCTGAAAGTATTTTCAATTGGAATCCTCTTTTAGGCGAGAGCAACCTGCTTGAGGAATCGTTGAAGTTTGACCTGAATGGAACTAACCAGACCAATGTGAGAAGAAACTATGTTTATGGATGCAAATGCGAGGACAAAAATTGCTCGTGCTGTGCTCATGTCGAGGTGACAAAGATAAAATTAAATAACACAGGTTGATATTTATCAATTATTAATTTTTTACAAAAATAAATAAAAAAAAAATTAAGGATGCTTGAACATGAGTTATTCTAACTTGGATGATATTTTTGTACAGTTTGATTTAGATGGAAAGATTTTTTATGAAAAATCTATATCTGGTAAGAGGAGAAATTATCCAAATTAAGTTAACCAAAACGA
The DNA here is from genome assembly GCA_016802295.1 of Brachionus rotundiformis. Lineage (NCBI taxonomy): Eukaryota > Metazoa > Rotifera > Eurotatoria > Ploima > Brachionidae > Brachionus > Brachionus rotundiformis. The sequence goes on from JAESIW010000157.1 coordinate 453,847, forward strand.
TTTCTTAAATTTTAATTTAAGTTGTGAATCCGCCTGATTTGTGCTTTCAGACAGGCATCCCACTTGCTCAATTATGTCTTAAATTCTACCAACTGGATGCTAGGAATCGGTCACTTTCAGGATCCGTTGACCTCATAGCTAAATTTGAAGGCAAACAAATTGCCAGAATTAAACTTGGATCGTTTCATTTTGGAAACAAAACTTTTTTCCAGCATCAAAGCAGCATGAGTATTTATGTCAATGATGATAACTTGGAATATTATTATGGCGACCAAGCTAAGGAAATGGAAAAATTCAATGATGAAAGTAGAAAGCTTTTTTCTCAAACCTATGAGAATTTTATGAATAATTTTCAAAAATTATCTTTGCCTCAGCTTTCAATGAATCTACAGCCGAATAATTTTTTTCAAAATTTTTTTAGTTCTTTTTTCGGACCAAGAAACATTGGCAAAGATTTAGAAAATATGGATTGATTATTTTGTTTGAGTTATTTTTAATCTTTACATGTTTTAATTAATTTAAAGGGTTAAACCTAATGTTGTTAGTTATAATATTTAAATAAATAAGTAAAAAATAATAATGCTTCATGTTTATTAATAATATAGCCAAGTTGAGACAAAAAATTAGCTAAAGTAATAAAAATTTTGGTTTGGCTTGTATTTTCTGATCATTTTTGTTGTTGTTTTCTTTGGTAAAAAAATTACTTTGAAGTTTTCAAAAATTTGACGGATTTTTTTAGGACCATCCGAGTCTTTGACCAATTTGGCATCAGCTTCTGATGTAAAGCATACAACTTAAATTCAAATTAAAAATTTTATTCTAAATTTTTTTTCTAGCAAAGCCTTGACAGGTTGGGATGGAGACTAAGTTCTTCCTTTCAACTATAGTTATTTAACTAATGAGCTTCCAAAATTTCAATATATCAAATATCTAGGCAAATTTTATTTTTATTACCTAAATTTATTCAAAAATTAGGTGGCCAGCAATGCTATCAAAATTCTTTTTGTCCATTTTACTTTTTCTATTAGCTGTTTATATATCTAGTTAATTTTTTCCTCTTTAAAAATATGATATCATTTCTTGGATTTATTTATAAACAAAATTAATAAAAATGCTGAACACTTGAGCAGGATTTAAAAGTGGAATCTTAGAGTGATTTCGATTTTTTTTAACCATTCAGACTGTTGCTTTCAAATACTTTGACCATTTTATCTTCTTTTTAGTATTTTGCATGGAAAAAATAAAAATAATTAATAATAAATTATGATTTTTATAACAAAATATAACAAATTTTATCTTGTTACTTTTTAAAAAGATAATTAAATCAAGTCAAATTTTATCTCTCAGTTAACACTTAAATAATCGATAAGACTTTACTGGATTTTATTCGATTAAAAAATGAAATTTATAAAACATTAAGATATTTAAATTAGAAAAAAAAGCTAACCCAAAAAAAATGGCAGATTATATAGCCAACTTACCAAGGATGACCATTAGCAAAACTAAAGCTTTTTTCATTTCTTTTCAACTTAAAACAAAATATGAAAATTTATTTTTTAAATTGAGTCTCAAAAACCAAATGTTCTCTTTTAAAATTTACAGACACTTATAACAATTTTACTATCTTTTATATTGATTTAAATATATTCAAATATTTAAAATTTATTTTATTTTTTTTAAATAGTCAAAAATACGAATAAAAATAGTTGAAAAAAAAAGAACCAGATTTTAACCCCATCTTGTTTGAGGATTAAAACGCGATATTGATGATCTCTTTCCCCATCCTGCAGATTAAAATAAATATCACTTTTTATCAGAATTATTAAATTAGTTTTTAAATTTACTTGTTTGAGGGTTGAATGGACGCTTAATTCCGCTATCTCTTTTGACATAATCAGTATTTCCTAATATTGAAGCCAGCATATCCATCTCTTTTTTACTAAGGATCAGTGTCAATTTGTACTTAAGTTCATCAAAATCTCCGTCACTGGAAGCATCTTCATGAGAATTAAGGAACAACTTCAAATCGTCATCTTGGCTACCATCATCTGGTGGATATGTCTTCGAAAGAGAATATTGACAAGAATACTCAACCAAAAAAAACACCAAAAAAAGCATATAATAAATGTTGGATTTCATTTTAATTCGATTATTTGATAAAATGATTTTTTAATTTTTGAACTAATCTAAAGAGTATTATTTATATGGTCTGTTATTTGCGACATTACTTGAAACTTACCTCAATTGATTCTTAAATAAAAATATTATCTTATTATAAGTAGTAAAATATTTCGATTAGTTTGATGCATAGTGCTTTTAAAGTACCTAACGAGGAAGCAATTGAGCTAATTTAGACTTTTAATTAAAGATAAAGAATCACTTGAGAGCTAGTTCTTTAATAAATTAATAGAAGAATCTTGAAATATTCGCCTTATTAAAATTAATTAATTTTAGATAAAAAATATTTTTTCATGAGGACTTTCCATCTTCTTTTAAGAAAACTAATTTTATTCAATGTTCTAGACATAAATTCAAAATTGATTTTATTCTTGACTAATTTTTTAAAAACAAATTAATTTTTTGTTTCAAAAAGAAAATTCTTTTCCGTAAGATCATCTTCAAAATTATTAAAATATCACTTTTGGTAAATTAATTAAAAAAAGATTGATATTAAATAAACAGATTAAAATTTTAATATTTTATCAACTTATTCTTTATTTTCAAAAATAGTACCAGAAAACAAATTTTGGTTCTATGTGGGTGAATGAGAAGACCAATCTTCTTATACAGATAATTAATAAATAATTTGAAAAACTGTCCTAATCAAAGAGCAAATTCTTCCAAACTTAAACGACATAAATAATATTTCTATCATAAAATTCAACAGACATACTCATTGCACTAATTGAATTAATTCCAATATAAGGCACTTGCCCAGATAATTAAAAAAATTGCATAACCTAATCAGCAATAATTTTGTCTATTAATCTTACAGCTTGAAAACACCTTTTCAAATTTTCTTTGATTCAAACTGATTTAGAGTAAATAGCTAGATAATAAACTAAATGACTTTTGATACTTGAATAAAAAATTTGTTTAAATCACAAAAAATTAGTCCAAAAAAAAATAAATAAATAGAAACATATTTTTATTTTAAGAAATATATTATTAAAAAAGAACTGAATATATAAAATGAAAATATAAAATAATTTAATTAAAAATAAATAAAATTTTTGCCACTACCATTCAGGTATTTAAAATCTTTACATTTTGACACTTTCTGTTCATTTGACTTTGGATAATTTTATTTGTTTTCCAGAAGAAAACTCTCGTTAGAGTTAGTTAGAACATTGTTATCGATTATTGAATATGATTTATTTTTATTTATTTAAAATATTGAATTTAATAGAAAGTTAAGATTTTTTAGTTTCAAAATTTAATTAAATTAATTATAGAGGTCGTGTTTGTTCACCTTACATCATTTTTATTATCAATTGTTAATATTGGATAAGAAAAGAATAAATTTGTTACTTTTCAATCAAATAATTTATTTTTTACAATTGACCTTGTTACACCAATTTTTTAATTATTTAGAATAAAACAGTTTGGATTTGGTAAAGCTATAGTAATATGGATTGGTGACTTTTTGTGAAAGCAAACACAAAGAGTTGGCTTTCAATTTCTGTTTTCGGTTCATTATTGTCCATCTTTCATATCAATGAAATGATGTTAATGTGAAATGAAGATGGGGCTATGAAGAAATCGGGTCTAAATTATTAAAATTAATAAGACAAAAAAAGATGTATATTAATGTCGATAATGCAGTACCGGAGAGTTGGAAGATTAATGAAGAAGAGATAGAACATGTTGACAAATTTGTTTACATAGGAAGCCTCATAACAAAGAACACCAAGTCAAGAGCAGAAGTTGGTAGAAGGATTGGGCTCGGAAAACTAAGATTTCAATGCCTAAATGATATTTGGAATCAAGCTTCTGTACCAGAACAAAGACAAAGATCTACAAAGTAACCGTGAGTGTAACAACACTATACGGTGCAGAGACATGGACTTGTAGTCATGCGGAATACAAAAGCCTAAATGGGTTTAACAAGAGGCGTTTGATGCAGATTATTGGTCCAGCGGTCCAGAATTGGCCTGACTGAAAAAAAGCTCTACAAAATGACAAGCGCGACTATGATCTAAGGAGACATAGTCGGCGGAAGGAGCAAACGAGGAAGATCTGAAAGAAATTGGATGGTTTGTCTCAAGTATTCAAGTTTAACACATTTTTTGATATTAAATGGCATATTTTCTAACAAGATTTAATTTCCTAAATACGGACAATTTGGATCAAATTACCAACAGACATAATGAACCAACTGCTACATTTCTTTAGAGAACAATTCAATTCAAATTTCTATTTACTAATACTACTACAAATAAAATTATTTTTAATTTTTTTTAGGAAACAAACGTGATTTATTTTATTTTTTATTACAATAAAATACTTAGAAATAAAAAAAAAAGAGAACTGGCTTACCAAGAATGACCTAATAGCCAAACAAAAACTTTTTTAATTTTTTTTTAACTTTAACAAAATAAGAAAATTTCTTTTTTAAATTGCGTCTCAAGAAACCAAACGTAAACTTTTGAAATTTAATTAATTTTTTTATTTTTACAGATTAAAAATTCTGATAAATCGTTATAGAATAGATTGAATGCTTTATTGAATTGATTAAAAATTATTCGAATTTATAATTATTTTCAATTAAAATTGTTTGTTTGATATTTTAATCCAAGGATTAATTTTTTATTCTCTACATTTAAATTGACTGATTGGAAATGTATTCAAATTAAACATTTTGGTAAAGAATACCATTCGCTATTATTCATTTAAATTGAAGTTTTGCATCTTGACTAAGTTTTAACTAACTGTTACAGCACTTGTTAATTTTTGATAAAAAAGCTCAAGATTCATTTGCGTAAGATTTTTGTTCATATAATTAAGAATCTCACCATATAGATAATGAATAATCTTTTTTAATGATATCTTTTTTTTGAATTTCAATTACATTTCCCATAAGAAAATTAAAGAAACAATGGCGTCATCAGATTATTTTAAACGGAAAATTTTTCTGAATTAATTAAATTAATAGATTATTTTTTATAAATTTTTAAAATTTAGTATTTTTTTTTCTTTTATAAAAACCAAAATTGAATTTTAATGCTGAAAAATCATCATTAAAAAAATGTTTTATAATTTTTAATTAATTAAGAAATATATTTAAATTTTCGGCAACCCAGTTTAATTAATGTATTCCATCGTTCGATTATGCCGCACCAGATTTCAGATTTAGATGACAGAAATCAAGTAAATCAATTTTACTACTATTTTTTTTTCTTGATTTTTGGTCCAACACCAAATGCTTAATTTAAAAAAATTGTTTTTTGTTGACTTGGTAAATCAAGTCTTGGTAACGCATCAAATTCTGAATTTCAGGGACTCATGCGGATCTAAGCCTGGGATTATGCTATTGAAAAATAAACCAGATGTACTTTGGTGCACAGTCCAAAAGCGTGTCTTATGGGGCGCAGCATAACATCTTATGACTAAGTTCTAAAAGCCTTTTAAAAGAACGTTTTTCTTTGTGATTATTGAATTAAATCATTAGCTTCAATCTACTCAATTCTATCTAATAATTTTGATAATTTAAATTTCATGTACATTGACTTAAAAAAAAAAAATTGTACACACATTTTGTTAAAAACTGAAAAATTTGTAGTTAAGCCCTTTTAATTCCGTTTTTTAAGAAGACTTTTTGTCTCTTAAAGAAAGCTGGTTATTTTATTTAAGCTAATATTGAAAAAAAAAATTATTTTTAAATTTTTAATTGTTTCTATCTAGGTTTTCTCTTGAGAAATTATGTTTTTAATGAATCATGTCAACAAATAAGCATGAAATATGTATATTTTTTTTACACATATATCGCTGTTTTCATATACAAGTTTTATTAATCGGACTTAAATTAAATCTTGAGTTTTACTTTTAGCTATATTTTTTCGTTTATAATGTGATAAGAAAGCTGCATATTTTTACAATTAATTATTTTTTGAATTGAATATCATTTTAAAGCCTTTAATACGGTATTAAACAATTCTGTGAGATTTAAAACAAAAATATAATTTCAAAACGAAAGAATGATTAATTATCTTTTGAAAATGATGATGAATAAATTTTTTCATGTTTAAAAGTTGGCACGAAATAATTTCAATAATTAAATCATAGTTTAATTAATTATTAAGTTAGCTTGATATGAAACAAATTGATATTATACTTCAAATAATATTTGTTTTTATTCTTATTCATTTTATTTTTATTCATTTTAAAAAAAATTAGAAATTAGTATTCTTGTGAAAATTAATAAATTTACAGCAGTATTTTCTAAATTTTGACAATAATTAACCAAATTAGACATTTTTATTCTATTATTATACTAATAAAACTGTGAAAACTAATAACCTAAAAGCTAGATTTTTCTTTCTTTTTAATTTTTTAATAGCTAAAATGCTTTTAAAAATCAATTTATCTATTTTTCTATTTATAGACAATTCAATCGGAAACACTCATTTAAATAAAATCTACTTCAATCCAATTATCATGTTAAATTTAAAAAAAAACACTAATATATCCTCGGAAGATTATAGATCGAAAATTTTTTAAAATAAAAATACTTTAAAATTAAAATAATAGAAATTTATCATAAAAAGATCAATATTTTAGTTTTTTTTTTCTTCAAAATAAATTCTTATGTTAGTTAATAAATTTTAGGGTCTTTTATTTTATCTTATTTAACCAAAAAATAAATAGAGACCATAAATTTGGAAAAATTCTACTTAATTTTTTTTTAATTTGAGATCTCATTATACCTACTTGACTAGTAATTTAAAATTTACTACCAAGACGGAAATTAATGCTATAAAAATTTCTATCATTTGATTATTTGTCAGAAAACGGAAGGACATTTGATTTTGATCAGTTTTTTTGTGTTATTTAACTTGAGGGAAATTAATAAATAATTAATGTTATAAATGTAATAAATACAGTTTTTTTTATATGAGAAAAATAAAAAAATTTCATGTATCAAATTATTTGATTAGATATTTTGATTTCAATTGAGTCAATACACGAATTCAATTAAAATATTTTTAAAAAATCAATTAAATGTAATAATAGCCATATAAATTTTTTAAATTGTCTATAATTAAACGCCAAATACTTCTAATTAAATTAGTATTTTTTAAAAAGTTAAACAATAATTTGCACTTAAAGATTAAATTTTAAAAATTATTTAACTAATTGAATTCCTATGTAGGTAGCATGCTTGAGGATAAAATATCAGAATATTTTTTTGGTATTAGACAACAATTTTCAAAGGAAGTTGGTAATTTCAAAATTTCCGCAGCCGAATTTTTAACAACTCGTTAGATTTTTAATAATCAACTTAAATTTAGAAGGGAAATTTAGCAATTAAGATATAGACTCACAAATGCTGTTTTTTTTTTAATATTTTATTAAAAGACTCTTTACTAAAACATATCATTACTAAAACATTAAATTTTATTTTTACTCAAAATCATCTTTTCTCGATGACTAATAAAGAATTTTTCCGTCTCTAAATTCATAAACACTCGCATTTTGTTTTGATTATCTTAAAGCGATGAGTAATTACAATCAATTAAAACTTTATGGATTCATACTTAAAATCCACTCGAAAGTTTTAATGCTTTATTTAATCGTAATTAAACATTAACTCAAACCCTTATTTAAGGAACTGTAAGTTAAGAGGCTAAGGTTGGGACAAAATGAAAATAGTTTGTCAATTATTCATTCTCAAGTCTAATATTTAATACTAATTAACTCTTTTATAGTAAAAGCTGGAAGTCTAATTTTATAATTATACATTAATTTGTAATTAAATTTTAAAATTATTAAAGTTTTGACTAATCATGCTATTTAGACTTGTTGCCAGACGTCCGAAAAAACCTAATTTATATCAGACTAGATAATTAGAGGTAATATAATTTTTTTCATCAACTATTATAAAATTAATGAAAATTAATATAAATACGACCATCTTTGGTATTATTAAATACTAATCTTGTTTTCATGTTTTATGAATTTTATATAATACCTTGAATGGTTTTAATATGACTATTTGTCGAATAATTATCAAAAAGATTATTTTTTAATTGACATGTAATGAAATCAAATGGAAATTCCTTTAAGTTATTATCGTTAAAGACGCTTTCTTTCATATTAACAATAATTTAAGATAATAAATTTAATTGATATTTTAAAATTAATTTAAATTGGAACCTTTCGAACTATTATGATCAATAAATTAACTTTTCCAATCAATTTTTTAATAATGATTAGTTTAAAGGAAGTGAATAAGAATTTATTGTCTGGAAAGAATGATTTAATTATTTTTTTTTTAAACATCTCAATGATTTATTTTATATTTATCTATTTAGAAAATGATCAGATTATTTTTAACAATAGTTTTTATATTCAATTTTGCTCTAGCAGGCTCTAAAGTGTTCAGCTTTACCATCCAAGACATTGTGGTAAGAAAATATTTTTTTTACTAAAAATTCAATAATCAATTTTTTTTAAAGGAAAGCCAAGACGGCGACTTGGAAACGATAAACTCGGCTGAGTCAAGTTTACAAACTGACACAAGTAAACAAGAACAACTAAACAAAATATTTGAATTGCTTCAAATGATAAGAAATCATCCTTCAAACAAAAATTTCAACCATTTTGACTACAAAAATTTGCACAGAAATAGTGTAGATGATTATTTGGATGAGGAGGATTTGAGTAGAGATCGACGCCGTTTGTCAGTGTTTAAAAATATTTACCAAAGGTGTCGCATTCAAAAACGCAAAGAAAAAAACCTGTGTCTTTATTTAGCCAATTTATACCAAAATATAAAAGGTTTCCACGGTCTTTGACTTTGAAATAACTAATTAACAATCATCATCAAAAATTTGTATTCTGTATTTTTGGTATTTTTTTGTTTGAATAATAAAATATATTTAATTATAAAATTTTTCATCATGCTTATGATCTCGACATGAACAAATTGGCTTTTCTTTAATTCAATATTCTTTTAGAGCTTTAGATCTACCAAAAGCTTCTAAAATCAACTTATACAAAGACCACATGAGACTTAGTACATGTTTTTTTCAACAAAGTAAAAAAGACTGGTACAATCTAGTATTTATAAGGCTCAAAAATTAGTCAATATCCAAATCTTCTGTTCAAAATACTTTACTTGAATACTAAGCTTACTCGCCAAGATGAAATTCTTAATTGCCATTGTCGCTTTGATAGCTTGTGTTTCGGCTCAAAACTCTCGAACGAAATGTACCTATACAGCTGAAACACTGTCTCTAGTCTGCAAAAGGTACTAATAGAGATTTTTTTTTCAATTAAATAATTTAGTTAATTATTATTTGTAGTCCAGGAGGTGATGTTGGATGTGAGGCTTTTGCCCAGCTACCATTTAACTTCAAAATTGTCGGTTTGGGCTTTGATTCAGCTTCGTCTAACCCACAAGCCGTGCGTCTTTTTGGATTCAGAGAAGGTCAAACCTCATGGACTCACCATACCGTAAATGGAAACGAGATGACCATGTCAACTTTTGCTACCAATGGAATCAAAATCAGAAACCAAGAGTGCTTTGATAAATTGATGATTTTATTCAGAGCTTCTAGTTCGTCACTGGATGTTCCAGTTGACAATGCTGGAGTAAGAAGTAAAGCATCTTTGTTTGGTGAAGTATTTATGTTCGAAAACAAATTGAACAGAAATAGTTTTTAGATAAAAATTAATTTTTATTAAGTCATCTCTGACAAATTTTTAATCAATTGTACACATCTTAAAGAAACTTTTTTATCAATAATTTTACTAGAATAAATTTCAATTAATTTAAAAAAAAAACTTAATAAAACCATGTAATAATTAAATGTAGTATTAAATAAATTTTATTCAAATATGTCATTATTTTAATCAATCTACTTAAAAATAATTTATCTTAATCTAGCTATGATGAAATAATTACAAAAAATTTGATTGGAAAACGTGATTAATAAAATAATTTAAACCCTCTATTTTTATCAATTTAAATACTTTATTTTAAAGCAATTAAATAAAACAGTCGTGTTAAAATTTATATTTTAAATTAAAAATCTACATTTTAATTTTTGGTTTGTTTAAAATAAAATTTTTTAAAAAATATAATCTATTCAGCTAAAGAGACTAATTTATGAGATTTTTTAACATTTTGACCAACTGAGCAATTAATTGATTTAACAACACCATCTCGATTTGATCTGATCACATATTCCATTTTCATAGCTATCATTACAACCAAAGGGTCGCCCTTTTTCACCTCGTCGCCAGCTTTCACATTTATTTTGTCCACAACTCCTGGCATAGGTGCGACAGAATCGTTCGCGTCACCGTCTCCCAGTGACATATTTTGTTCCTTTTGGTATTTTCTTTCATCAAGTTTAAACTCATATAACCTGTCATTGGCAAACAAGCTAAACATTCCTGTCTCTTGATCTCTAGAATATGACAATTTAATTCGATGACCATCAACATCACACTGATAAAGCCTTGCTTTTTTGTCCAAAACACTCAAATTGACCACATGAACTTGTCCATTGATATCAAGCTCAAAACTGGTCTCATTCAAATATTTTACATTAGCTTTAACATTTGTCGTTGCCTCATTATTAAAGATTAAACTAAATTTTTTTACAATAAAATTGTTGGTCCAAAAATTTGGAACCATTGAACCAACTGAATCAATGTCTTAAATCAAATATTTAAATAAAAACTTTATATATTTTTTTGTTATTGTTTCTTACTTGAGTTAACTTTTGAAAGTTCGGCTTCGTAATTTAATATGGTACCAAGAGCACAGCAAACAATCTCATTATCAATATTTGTTTGTCTAATATTTTTAAACAATTCATCTCTATGCATTGGTATAAAATCAGTGTGAACATTTCCATTGATAAATTCCTTATGATCGCATAGACTGATGATAAATGGAATATTTGTGGTAAGACCTGAAATCTAAATATAAAAATCTCATAAAAAACCTTTTACTTATCTTTGGTTGTAAACTAACTTTATAATTTGCCAAAGCATATCTAAACTTTTGTAAAGCTGACTTTCGATCATCGGCCCAAACGACCAGTTTGGCAATTAGTGGATCATAGTGGACGGACACTTCGTCTCCTTCTTCGACACCAGTTTCAACGCGCATATTTTTATCTGTTACCAAAGGTGGTTGTAAATACTTAAGTTTGCCAGCACCGGGCATAAAATTATTATTTGGATCTTCTGCATAAATGCGCGCCTCGAAAGCATGGCCTTTGAGTGGAATTTCCTCCTGTTTAAGAGGCAAACGCTCGCCACGAGCTACTCGTATTTGCCATTCGACCAAATCTGTGTTTGTGACCATCTCTGTGATCGGATGCTCGACTTGAAGTCGAGTATTCATTTCCATAAAATAAAAATTCTGATTTGGGTCCATTATAAACTCTACTGTACCAGCACCAACATAATTCACTGCTTTGGCCGCTTGGACCGCGGCTTCTCCGATTCTACGGCGTGTCTCCTCTGTCAAACCAGGCTAGATAAAAAATTTTATTCGAAAAATTTTTTCAACAAAAAACTTTATCTGTACAGCTGGAGTCTCTTCGATAACTTTTTGATGCCTCCTTTGAACACTACAATCTCTTTCGTACAGATAAACATAGTTTGAGTGATGGTCTCCAAAAATTTGAACCTCAACGTGTCTTTTTTTTTTAATTTAAACTTGTTTGAATTGATTAATTAATAAAATTAAACCTTGGTTTTTCTACAAATTTTTCAACTAGCATCTCGTCATTGTTAAATGCTTTGAGAGCTTCTGTTTTGGCTGACTGTAGCTGGTACATGAACTCTTCGCGACTAAAAGCAATTCTCATTCCTTTGCCACCACCACCTCTGACAGCTTTGATCATAACTGGATAGCCAATCTTTTCAGCCTCCTGCAAAAGTCGCTCTTCACTCTGATCCTCGCCGTGATAGCCCTCTATTATAGGAACCTTGGCAGCACTCATTATAAATTTGCTTGTGCTTTTTATGCCCATATCTCTAAATTTTTTTGATAATTCTGACCAACTAATAGATTTTATCTTTTAAAACTTGATACCTAATCGCTTTCCAAGGAGGTCCTATGAAGACCAAATCGTTTTTGCTGCAAAGCTGACTAAATTCGTAGCTCTCAGACAAAAAACCGTATCCCGGATGAATCTAAATAGAATTAATGAGTTTTAATTTATAGATAATAAATGACCATATTGATTACAGCTTGACAGCTTGTTTTTTTGGCTGATTCAATAATTTTTTCCTTTATTAGGTAACTTTGCTGAGCTGGAGGTTTGCCAATGTAGATTGCTTCATCAGCCATTTTGACATGTAGCGAGTCTCTGTCGGCATCGCTGAATACAGAAACACACTTGATGCCGAGACGATTAGCGGTACGAATGATCCGGCACGCTATCTCGCCCCGATTAGCGATCAAAATTTTACTTAGAGTCATTTGATTCTAAAACAAAAGTTATTCTACTTTTATTTAGTAAAATAATCTACACGCCCTAATCAACATGACTATTTTTTTGTTACCATAATTTTAAATTTTAAGCAAAGATTGTTTGCCAAATTATTAGCAAGCGTCTAATTTGTTACAGTAAAGTCTGATGAATGCGTGGTACATGTGCAAAAGATCATAATGCAGATTTATTTTTCAAGTCAAAAATTTAATTATTACTTTATTAATTCTATAAATTAATATTAAATAAACTTTTAAATTATTTATTAAAGTAATTGAATAAAATTGTTTTTAATATTTTTACTAAGCTGGTTAATAATTCTAATTATATTTGGCATCTGTTTCTTCAGCCATGCCAGAAAAAAACACCTCTTTATATTGGGAAAATTTATTTTTATTTCCTTTTAGTGGTCGTCCAACAATTTTTTTCAAATTGGTAGATTCCAAAATGAAAACTTTACCAAAGTAAGAAAAAAGCATAGTTCCAAAAAAAAGTTTTAGAGAATGAGAAATAAAAAAAGAAAAGGGTTCTTTAAGGGGCTCATACAAATTAAGATTTTATATTTAATCTAAAGAATCCAAGATTTTAATGAACAATAAGTAATAATAATTAAGTCTTAACAATTTTTTGCTTTAGTTTGTAATCAATTTTTATTTACTATTAAAAGGCACAAAAAATTGATAAGCAATTTCCTAGATACTATCTTTTGAATTAGTTGATTATTTTTGTCTGGTTTTAAAAATAAAATATAATTTTGCATATTATTTGTTATGTCATCTACCCATAAATATCTAATATAAATTAATATTCTTTATCAGCCAAGTGTCTTTTGATAGTATATTTCTTATAAAGTACTTATTGACCATCTAGGCTTTTTCTTTAAAAATTTTTGATTATTATTTTTTTAAATTAGTTTTATGCTAATTATTATTTAATTTTATCAATTTAATATCGAACAATTCAACAAAAGAAATATTAAATGTATAATACATATGCTTCAGTGATTTGTTCAAAAATAATTATTATTATTATAAAAGTATAGACATAAATGAGCTTTCGCAAGTGTTTTAAAAAAAATTTGCCAGATTTACTTGATGGATCTAAAAAGTTTCAGTACAGTAGAATATGTGTAAACTCCTCGTGCTTATATGTTAATTGACTAATACTAAAGTTATTTTTTTATTTTTTAAAATTTTACTTAGTAAATTTATTTTAATAAATTCCAATCGACAGTTAAATAGGGATCATTTTTTATACAAATTTATTAAGCTAGTATAAATCTGCCTAGAAAGTATTCAATTTTAGGTAAGTTAAATTTGAGCTAGGCTTACAATTTTAAAATAAAAAACATCTGAAATGTTTCTTTTGCAAAATTTTTTATAAAGTATAATTTTATAATAAATTTTGTAAATATTCAGCGTCATATTTTATGAAAAGCGATGTTGGAACTACTATTAAGATAGAATTATTCCTAAATGACAATATTGTTTGAATAAGCAAGTTAAATAAGCCACGAACATACTCTAGAATAAAATTTCATATCTTTTATTAAGTTAAATTAGATTTAAAAAAAATAAAACAAAAAATGAGCTCAGAAAAACCAACCTCAAGTGAATTAAGCGATTCGCAACCAACAAACAGGACCCATTTTAAGATAGGCTCAAGAAAAAGCAAACTGGCTATGGTACAATCTGAATAGTAATTATTAAAATAAATAATTAATTTTCTACAATTATTTTTATTTTATTTAAAGTATAAAATCAAGAATGGAGCAAATGTTCCCTGATTTTACTTTTGAAATAGTTAACTTTGACACCAAAGGTGACAAAATACTCAATATAGCTCTTCCGAAGATAGGTGACAAGGGTTTATTTACCAAAGAGTTGGAGGACGCGTTATCAGATAGTCGGATAGATTTTGTTGTGCATTCCTTAAAAGACATGCCTTGTCAAACTTTGCCGGAAAATTTGACTATTTCTGGTATTCCCGAGCGAGAAGATCCAAGTGATTCGCTGGTAATTGCAAAGCGATGGGCTGACAGCAGAAAAACTTTGGATGACTTTCCAGAAAATAGCATTATTGGCACAAGCTCACTGCGTAGAATATCTCAGCTAAAAGAAAAATATCCAAAGCTTAGATTTGAGACCATACGTGGTAACCTACAGACCAGATTTAGCAAAATGGATGATGATGAAAAATTCGATGCCATAATTCTGGCCACAGCAGGCCTCAAACGAATGAACTATGAAGATCGAATTTCACAGATACTGCCGCCAGAAATTTGCCTTCACGCAGTCAGCCAAGGTGCCCTAGGAATTGAATCTAGGCGAAATGACATTGAGATGATTCGAATGATAAATAGATTGAATGATGAGGAAACATTTCTCCGATGCATAGCAGAGCGAACTTTCCTCGCCAAATTGGAGGGTGGATGCAGTGCACCCATTGGTGTCAATTCACAGATAACTAAAAATTCCATTATTTTGGAAGGAGCTGTTTTTAACTTGGAAGGCACTACAAGAATTCAGGACAAGTTTGAGATTAATTTTGAGGATTCGTCGAGTGCCTGTCCATTATTGACCGTGGCTACTGAAGAATCAATTGTGAATGATTCCAATAAGACGGCTAGCCCCAAAAGAAATCTGGAAGAATCGGAAGAAAAAAACCAAAAACGTGTTAAATTGGAAAAAGTTGAAGATAAAAAAGATAAAGACTTGAGCGTCAAGAATTTTTGTTTTTTAACTGATTTGAACATGGATGAGAATAAGATGCACAAGGCTGAACTATGTGGTTTGCATTTAGCCCAAAAACTCAAGGACAAAGGTGCTGATTTGTTAATTAATGAGATAAAAATAGCCGTCCATGGCAGCTTTTAATCAAGAAAGCTTTAAAAAAATAATTCTTTTTAAATCAAAATTGTTTGGTTTTTATTTTCATTTGTTATATTATATTTTAGTTATTGAGCCTATATTATCATTCATATAAAATAAAAAATAGCTAAATATCATACTTGTTTTTAAGTATCGAAATTTAGCGAGTTCATCGAGTAAAAATACAATTGAAACTTAAAATTTAAAAAATAGCGACTAAGAAAAAAGTAACTTTAATTTGTTTTTAATTTGAGAAAAATTTTAGCTAATGAACATTTATTTTTAATTCTTTTTTTCTTTCATTATTATTTTGAATAAATTTTAACAAAAAAAATTTGATAAATTTTTTTTTTATTTTGGCAATTATGGTACCAAATTGAACTAGCAGAAAGTTTTAAATATTAAATTTTTTATTTAAAACAAAAAGTTTCTATTTTATTAATTAAATAGATATATTTTTTAATTTTGATGTTTTGCTGACATCTGGGTCTTATTTTTAATTCGTTTTTTGGATCTGTTTTTATTTTAAATTCTTGAGCGAAAAAAAATTTTTAAATAACTTCGGAATATTTAATATTAATAAACCCTAGTAATAAACCAAATGCACATCATAATTTTTAATTTTGATCATCAATTGAGCTTCAAAGCCAATTTAAAAATTACCTGACATACAGAAGAATTTTATTTCTTTATTTCAGTGGTTTAACTTTGGATACTTAAATTTTCAGATTAGGTCTTATATAAAATGTATGTAAAATATTTGGAACTGGTATAATGAAAATTATAAATTGAAATAGAATCATTTGAAGTGATTTCATCATGAGATAATTTTTATTATTTATATAAAATATTATAAATAAATGAATAAAAAAAAACAATTTCATGTCTGATCTATTTAAATAAAATAAAATACCAAATTATTACAAAATTTATAATTTTTTAATCAATTAGATAGTCAATCATAACATTAATAAACTGTCAATTTAATAATTAAAAAATAAAATTATTCGTCTTGAAAATTGAGATAAAAATTGGTAATTAAAAACCTTTTGAATGAATTGTGAACGCGGTAAATAAACGACTTTAAAATTTCATTCATTCATATTAATGATAATAAAAAACCTTTATCAAATACCATTCATACGATTCACCGATTTGTGCACTTTGAATGCTTTCTCTCGCTCGTAATTAGTTCCAGGACTTTCTCGATAGATATTTTTAATTTGTTCTGCATTAAAATTGTCTTGTATTGGTTTTAAAAGCAAATTCTTAAATATCAGTAAATTATTTTGTGATTATATGAGTTAGTAAATTGTTTAAAAAAATTCAAATAATTTCTTATTTTAAAACCTTGACAAGGACTAAACTAATTTACCTTTTACTAAATAATCTTATATCTTGATAATAAAGTTTTATTTGAAAACTACTTCTTAATTAAAATTAACTAGGATCGACCCAGAATTCTAAACAAGAATTTTTTTTAGATTTAATTTTTTCCTTTTAATTAATAATTCAGCAGTTTAAAAGTCAAAATGGTAAAAATTTTGTTTAAATTAATTAATTTTTATTTTTAAAAAATTAAAAGAGAAACTTTTGTAATTTTAAGACTTTTTATTTTTTTAAGACTTTGGAAAATATAGCCAATAATTTACATAGATTATTTTCAATTTGGTCCTTCGGTCATCAGATCAAGTTTTAACCCAATGAATTAAAAATTATGTATATTAATGGATAAAGAAATAATCAGACTGAATTTATAAAGACTGCAATAGCCTTAATGGCTAAGTGCTAATTTTTTGCACTGGTATAAATCACTAAATCGTATGGACTACTGCACCTAATTCTATCATAATTATGTAAATAAAAAAATATTAATAATACAAAAAAAGGTTTTGCAGATACCATTTGATCGAAAAGCCCCAAATTAGTTCCTCTAAGCTCTTAGACTGACTTTTGGAATGAGTTGTCAGATTCCAATAAACATGAAAATGAATAAATACAAAAAATATAATAAATTTTAGTTTGTTATTTAAATTTAAGTCATAATTCTAAATAATTCACAGATGTCTGAACATTCTTTTTATTTTTTTATTATCCATTTTTTTCATACATATGATTTTTAAATAGTAAGATAAATAAATATAAACAATTAATTATTAATTTTTGTTTTCAAATGAACATTTACCATCAGCTAATTGACCGTGGTATTTTATTTTCTTTAAAATTAGCTAACTTTTGGGTCCATTCAAGAAAAAATCGCTGTATTTTAAAATATTAAGAAAGAAGATAATAGAAAATACAAATAACGTTTTTTTTTTAAGTATTAAAATATTACCCCTTGGTTAAATATTGGCAAATCATTGGTAAATCTAATTGAATTTTGTCTTGTTGTATTTTCATAATCATTACAGGCCATGTTCATATCATTTCCATAAAAATCTCTTGAATTATAACTCAGGAATAAATTTGGATCTAATGGTTTTTTATATTGTTTTTCTCTTGGCAAATTCGATCCAAAATTATCGTACATTTGATGGACCCTAATATCGTCCAGATAACGAGTTCGAACATTTATTTCATTTATTGCAGAATATTTTAAATTTTCTTAATATAAATATAGATATGAAAAGAAAAGATCAAGTTTACTTTTTTTATCAATTTACCTCTATTTCTGCTAATTTGCTCTTGTGGGAAAAGATAACATGTCAAATAACGTTTACCAGATTTGTCTTTTTCTTGTTGAAGTTGAATCAATGGTTTTGTCTAAGATTTAAAAACAATTAATTTATATATTTTCTTATTAAATCTTTATCAAACTTTTACCTGATTCTCTGAGAGCCAAAGGGCTTGAAGCTCTTTTAATTTGCATACTGAGTAAGGCAAGCACTGAAGCATGTTGGCACTAAGATTTAATACTTTAAGTCTATTCAAGCGACCAATTTCGTCCGGTACATATGAAAGCTTATTTTCTCTCATAGACAACAAGCTTAAGCAGCTGCAACTTCCAATCTAAAAGTACAAATTTACAAAAAGGCTTTAAAATGGTAACTTGCCTACATCAGGTGGAAGATAAGACAGCTCATTTTCATCCAGGTATAAGGTTTTTAGGTTTCTTAGAAGACCGATTGTACTTGGAATCTCGATTATAAAATTATGACTAAGGACAAGCTCGTATAATGAGCTAAGACTAAAATAATATTTTAATAAAGTAAATTAATCAGGATTAATTATGGCTAACTTACCCACCAATTGAAGAAGGTAGCTTGGTAAGTTGATTTAAATCAAGTTTTAAAATTGCCAAATTTGATAAACGCCCTTAAATGGTCTAAACATAGAAATTTTAAAAATCAAATCAAATTATTACCAATTGAGTCAGGTAATCCAACAAGATTATTTTCTGACAAGTGTAGATCAGTTAGGTTGGTACATTGCCCTAGCTCTTCGGGCAAATATCGTAGTTTATTTTTGCTCAAGTCAAAAAAATTAAGCTTTTTTAGATTCCCAATATCCTTTGATTAATTAAATGTTAAAACTATTCCAGAAATTATTTTATTATGGTACCGAAGAAATAAATTCCAATTTGTTATTATCAATACATAACTCTTGTAAATTAACAAGACTGCTAATCACCTCTGGCTAAAGTAAAAAAATCAAATAATAACTATGGTCAAGCTTTCATAAAAAAAAAACAAATTTTACAAAGGTGTCCAATTCATTTGTTCCAATGTCAAGTCTTTCCAAATCAACCAGTCTACTCATTGATTTAGGTAGATTTTTTAGTCGATTTTCTCTCACTTCAA
Source organism: Brachionus rotundiformis (assembly GCA_016802295.1). Taxonomy (NCBI): domain Eukaryota; kingdom Metazoa; phylum Rotifera; class Eurotatoria; order Ploima; family Brachionidae; genus Brachionus; species Brachionus rotundiformis. Next base: position 473,197 of record JAESIW010000157.1, read on the forward strand.
GAACTTTAAGATTGGAAAGTCTGCCAAAATATTACCAGAATAAATTTAAAAAAAAAACAAAACAACACAATTTCTACCTCCCAAAGCTTCCTGGTAAATACTCCAAAAAAGTATCATTCAAAAAAAGCTCTTTCAAGTTGATTAACATCATAAACCCTTCAGGTAATCTTAGAGACAAAAGTAAGCTAAAAAATTTCCAATTCTTTAAATTACCTTCCAATTGGGTTAACACTAGCTTCAAAAATTGATAATTTTTTACAACACTTTATAGTATCAGGTATTTCTCGAATGTCATTTTTGCTTATATCTAAATTTTCCAAATTAATCAAGTTAGCCACTGCAGGTGGTAAGGATTGGAACTCGTTGTCCGTCAGACACAGTATTCGCAGGCCATAACACTGGAACAACCACTAAAAGGACAAAATTCAAATTCTTACCAAAAAAGCTGCAGCTAGTTTACCCTTGGAAGTTCGTTTATTCTATTAGCATCTAAAAAAAGCTCTTCAAGAGATCGTTCATGGAGAATTATCTCTTCGGGTACATATGTTAAGTTGTTGTGCGAATAATTAAGTACGCTTATTTCTTTGGGTTCATTTCTACTACCGCTACAACTAAATTTACCAATTCCAAAAAATGGCATAATTATTGCCAATATTAAATTGTAAAATTAAATATTTTTTTTTAATTTTATTTTATTCAGTTAATAAAATGTATAATTTAAAATTCATCATTCGTTTATTTAGAATAGTGGTGCGTTTTTTTTTCTTTGATATTTAAAGTTAGACAGAAAAGCAAAAATATTAAAAATTATTTGAAAGCTAAAAACTAAATCTAGTCAATGTCCTAGTTTTTGATCTTTTTTTTTAAATTCTCATTAATAGTTGCAATTAGAGTTTATTTGATTGAGTTGAATCGAGGCTCAGTATAGCCGAAATGAGTGCTTTAAGTTAGACAAACATACAATTTGGTTATACGGAAGAACCAATTTCTAAAGTGGTTGCTTTATGTTTTTTTTTAAGATTTGCGAAAATAGTCACTTTTGCCTCGGGTTGGTGATCGAACTTGCCAAATAATAATTAACTCAAGAACTGGCGTTCTTAATAATTGATTTTTATGGCTTTTGAACAAATATTTTTAATCTTAACCGTAAATATTTTCCATAAGCTAACTATTTGAATAATTACAACTGTTGATCATTTCGGCATTTCTTTTTAAAAAAATATTGGACTTTAATTCTTAGTTGCTATGGTAATTTATCTTAGCAGACCAACTCAAAGTGGTAAAGAAATTAGTTGATATTCTGACAAAAGTTCAAAATATTATTTTTTTAAATTTTTCTCAAATAAACAGATAATTTATAACTTTTTTCTAAAAGATATAGAAATAAATAGCTAATAACTTCAGACTCTATTGGGCAAAGAAACCATCTTTTTATTTTAAACTCTCTAGTCAATATTTAAAAAAAGAAAGATTAAAACAAATATTTAAAAAGTTATATATCACTAAGACGTGAATTTTTTACTTTGATAGCATAGATGTATAAATATTTTTCAAAAGTATAAAGACTACAACTATTATCCGATCGTGATTAAAGGTTGTAGAGTTTTCTATCGCCTATTTTCTAACAATAAAGCACCTAATTTTAATGCTAGTTAATTTAAATTTAAAAAAAAGATTACAAAATAATTTTAAATAAAATTATACTTACTGGATACAAATATTTTTAAGTAATAAATGATAAGATAGGTAAAATTTAATTTTATGTTTATTTTAATAATTGAAAATGTTCAAAGAACAACAAAATTGATTGATTCCACAGGAACTTAGTCTTATAAAGACAGATTGAAATACTTTAACTCTTATGAGCCTTGAAAATCGTCCTTTAAAGAGAAACTTAATTCAAATTTATAAAATATATTAAGATCATCAAAATTCTGTTTTTAATACACTTTTGATTATTTTTTAATTTTTTAAGTAAAGTAAGAACATATAATTTTTGATCTAATGATAATTTAAAATAAGATTTAAAAAGAATCATACTAAATAGATAAAGGTCAATTTTTTAATGATAAAATATACTGAATTTAATTTTATTTTTGTTAAATGTTTTCAATTTCGATTTATATTGTTATCTGATTTTATTTCAACAAGATTTTAAAAATTTTAATTAAATCATACAAAATAAATTGGAGCTAAATGGTGTATGGTCTAATTTTTTTATTTAGTATTTAACTATAATTTATTAAGCCTTATTTTTTTTTTTAATTTTTTGGAAAAATTAAAAATGAAATTTCTTAAATTTGATCATTCAAATAATTGTTTGAATAAAATCAGATAATTTTTTTAATTTGAAAAATATTGTACCTAATTTCAAACAAATTTTTTTAAGTTCATTTTTGTTTTTAGGTTTATCTTGAAAATTCGTAAGATAAAATGATATGGCAAGACAATAATTTTTGTTTACTAGATGAATATACGCAAAAAAAATTATTTTCACAACTATTTTTACTTAGTTTCGATTTATATTTTTTGTAGAAATTTAATTTTTGAAAAGGAGATTAAAAACATTATTTTCTATAGAACTTATTTATCTTTATTGAAGTAAGATAAATTTTAAATTTATTACTAGTAGTTGTGAAAATAAAAAACGAATTATAAGTTTTTTCGTGGCTTTCCACGTTTATGTTTTGATTTTCTGATGATCGTTAATTGCAGCCAATTTCCAATATTTAGTATGATGCATATGTTGATCGAATTTAGGCTGAAAGCTCGGCCTTTCTTTATATTCGCCTGAAACAGTTCACATTTAAAAGACTGGTCAAAATTTTCCAATAACTATTAAGACCTTTTTTTGAAGGCCTCTTTTAGAACTTTTGTCAATGTTAGGATATAGAATTTTGATTCAGATCCAATACCAATCACATGCTTGTATATGAATTTTTTTCAATTATGACAACTGCAAATACTCAACTTCCAAATCTGATTTTTAATTTCTATTACATGCATTGGATCATTCCAATTCATACTAAGTCTTGAATCATTGTTGTTATAAAAGTTTCAATAGTGATAAATCTTTTTTTTTTCTTATAATCTGTTCCAAGCTAAGGCTCTTTCAGAATAATATAAAAGTAAAATAAAACGAAAAAAAACTTAGAGACTTAAAAAATTGAAGATTGGAACCTATAGGGTATTAAATAATGAAAATACAACTGTTAGATTGAAAAATGTTTAAATAATTGAGGATTCAGGAAAAAAGATATAGTAAGGCTTAAAATCACAACGGATAATTTGATCTAAAACCAAATACATTAGGTATGTTAACAAGCCCTTGATAAGTTTAGACAATTAATGGTCTAAAATCGGCTATTTAAGTTGAGTGATAGATGTATCGGCGTAGGATTAACCAATTTTGTGCCATTGGTGGTCAGGTTAGTAAAAGAATTCAAAACAGGCTTCGAATCAAGACACATCGAATACTCAGCTCCCTTTTTTGACTGTTACCTTCTTTTTTTCCTGAATTAATACACTATAGGTTCCAATCTTCAATTTTTTTAGTCTGTAAGTTTTTTTTTTCATTCTATTTTACTTTTACTTGTCTAAAAGAGCCTAGGCTCGGTACAAATAAACAAATAAATAAAATAGATTTTTAATTTTTTTAAATTTAAAATATTCCAAAAAAAAAGTCAACAGTGTTTTTGTACTTTTTTAATGTGTTCTTCTCTTTAGTTTTATATATGTAAGGAATAGGAAATTAATTTAATTTCGAAATTACGAAATGTATATATATTAGAAAAAAAAAATTTATTTTTTTACTTTTTTTATCAAATTGTTCAATAATGATAAATTAATATATGGTCAAGTTTAAATACAGGTTTAAATCAAGCTAATTTAATCACAGTAAACTAAATTTACTCGAATATAACAAAACAATTTGTAAACTTAATTTCGAAATTATTCAAAGGCCTAAAATGGAGGTAGAATACTTAATTTGGTGGTTTCAGCTAGAATTTATCAAAATATAACTTTGAATTATTAGATAAATTTGAGTTAACAGTTTGTTTTTAAATTTAGATAAGAAAAAAAATTTTCTATTAAAATTAAATGCAACCTAAGCAAACATACAAAGAAGAAGAAGGTAACAGTAGAACTGGTTCCGATAGCCGTGCAGAGAACGGCCAAGATCACAACGATGTGTAAGTAAAGCTAATTTAATCCAAAAATTTTGTCTTTTTTCAAAGCGTGTCTTAAGAAAAAGCATTGTCTACTAGTTTGTCTAGCTGCAGATAGAAATTAGAATTTATCTTTAGACTTTTTTATTTGGAGAGAGAGAGAGAGCATGCTAATTTTGAGTTCAAGTTAAAATTTTGTACATAAAAAAGCGCATTCTCGCTCAAGTCAACTCATCATAATATTAAAATATCAAAAAACATGCTTTTAAAATTTTGCTTTTTAGTAGCTTGGTTTTGCTCTGAGATGCATTTAGAGCCATTTTAGTTGGCAAAATATGCGCACAGGGCTCACACTTTATCATACTTTGTGTATAAGTATATGTCTATATCGCTCTCTTGCTCTCTCTCTTTGAAAATTTCATTCACATCAAACATATAAAATTCATATGTTTCTTTCCTAATATAGTGAATTAAAATGAGCGAACAAGAAAACAGGTAAAAAATTTCTCTTTTTTAATTTTTTTTTTAATTTTCCATGATCTAAAATAAATCAGAGGGTAAAATAGTCGAACATTTTAACTAAAACACTTTACACGTTGTGTAAAAGATTTCTTAAGGAGTCTATGGGGTCTAATAAGCTTAGTAAAACGTGTTTAAATTTTAAGTGAATACAAAGGCGAGAGTGGCCCGCCAGGTATGGAGGTCGATGGTGTTATCGAGGTGAGTGAACATGGACATCAATGGGACCAAATGATTAAAAAGCTAACCATTTTTTTTTATAGAGCAATTGGAATGAGATTGCCGATAACTTCGATGAGATGAATCTGCGCGAGGACTTGTTGCGTGGTATTTATGCGTATGGTTTTGAGAAGCCTTCAGCTATTCAGCAACGTGCCATCATTCCTTGCATCAGAGGTACTGAATATTTCAGCTTTGTCTTTGAACTCCTTCTAAAAAGAGATTTTTTTTGGTAAAAAAATCTCGCTTGATTTTGCCAAAGAAGGAATAGAAAACCAAGTCCTTACTGAGTACAAATAATTCTTGTTTATGTTGTACTAATCAGGGCTTGGATATTTATTCTTGACTGATTGGAGCCTGTTTCTTTACTAGATAAATTAGGCAATAAACTTTGATAAACCCTTTGCCAAATTTCATGCAAATCTTTGGTGATTTGTGTGAAAAAATAATTTAAAAAGAAAAAAAGGAAAATAAAATAAAGAAGATCAAGTGAGATAATGAATACTTTGATATACATTTGTCCCAATCCAGTCTTCGACATTTTTAACACTTGGTTAGGTTAGCCTCTGCACATTCAGCTCCAAATTGCACTTAACTTAATTGCAAGTTTCGGCGTTCCCTAGATGTGCCAGATAAAACCAGTCTACTCGCTATACTCCACGGTTTTTGTTCACCATAAACTTTGGAGTACGTCGTAAATTGACAAGAATAAATTTTAATTTAATTGGAAATTGATTAATTTTGTTAATAAATGAAAAAAAAATATTTTTAATTATTTATTTTATTCTTCAGGTCGTGATGTAATTGCCCAAGCTCAGTCTGGTACCGGAAAAACAGCTACGTTTTCCATTTCAATTTTACAGCAATTGGACATGAATGTCAAAAGTTGTCAAGCGCTAATATTGGCACCAACCAGAGAGTTGGCCCAACAAGTAGATATAAATTTTATTCACAAGCAAAAAAAATCTTATTTGGTTTGTTAAGATCCAAAAAGTGGTGCTGGCTTTGGGCGACTTTATGGGAGTAACTTGCCACGCTTGCATCGGTGGCACCAATGTAAAAGAAGACGCGCGTAAGCTAGAAACTGGCGCTCAAATCATTGTCGGAACTCCGGGTCGTGTGTCCGACATGATCAATAGAAAAGCTCTCAGTAAGTCTAGAATACCAGTTATCGCTCATAGTGCTTGAACTAATTAGAATCTTAAGGTCCCAAAACAATTAAATTATTTGTGTTGGATGAGGCTGATGAAATGTTGTCAAGAGGTTTCAAGGAACAAATTCATGATGTGTTCACCAAAATGCCGTACAGTATCCAAGTTATATTGTTGTCGGCCACCATGCCCAGTGATGTGTTGGAAGTGACCAAAAAGTTCATGAGAGAACCGATCAGAATTTTGGTCAAAAAAGAAGAGCTTACTCTCGAAGGTATTAAGCAATTCTTTGTTTATGTCCAAAAAGAAGTAAATGAAATTTTATTTAATAATTTTTTTTAAACCTTTATAAAATCATAGTCTATTTGTCCCTAAAAAAATAGACTACTCGAAGCATAAAGGAAAATAAATAAATTAATTATTAGTTACTCGTTGTATGAATAATAAATTTATTAAAATTTATATCGTACTAATCAAAACTAAAAACAATTTTATTTCTTGATAAACCCTTTGCCAAATTTCATGCAAATCTTTGGTGATTTGTGTGAAAAAATAATTTAAAAAGAAAAAAAGGAAAATAAAATAAAGAAGATCAAGTGAGATAATGAATACTTTGATATACATTTGTCCCAATCCAGTCTTCGACATTTTTAATACTTGGTTAGGTTAGCCTCTGCACATTCAGCTCCAAATTGCACTTAACTTAATTGCAAGTTTCGGCGTTCCCTAGATGTGCCAGATAAAACCAATCTACTCGCTATACTCCACGGTTTTTGTTCACCATAAACTTTGGAGTACGTCGTAAATTGACAAGAATAAATTTTAATTTAATTGGAAAATAATTAATTTTTTTAATAAATAAATAGATAAATTTTTTAAAAAATTATTTATTTTAATTAACAGGAGTGGAAATTGGACACACTTTGTGACATTTACGAAACATTGACAATTACTCAAGCTGTAATTTTCTGCAACACAAGACGTAAAGTCGACTGGCTGACCCAAAAAATGCTCGAGAAGGACTTTACCGTATCGGCCATGCACGGTGACATGGATCAAAGAGAACGTGAAGTAATCATGAGGGAGTTTAGAACAGGTTCATCTCGTGTACTCATCACCACTGATTTGCTTGCTCGTGGTATTGATGTCCAACAAGTATCTTTGGTAATTAACTACGATTTGCCCAACAATCGTGAAAATTATATTCACAGGTAACCAGATTGGACAATTAGTTTGAATGAATTTAATTTTTGTTTATATTTAGAATTGGTCGAGGTGGTCGTTTCGGTCGTAAAGGTGTAGCCATCAATTTTGTCACCGAGGAGGATAAAAAGAATTTGCATGAAATTGAGACATTTTATAACACTCAAATCAACGAAATGCCTCAGAACGTAGCTGATTTGCTTTAAATCCCAGAAAAAAAATTACATTAAATTTCTGAAAAAAAAAATCAAAAAATTTTAATAAACTACAAAAAACTTGATAAAACTTTTATTAAAATACTTAATTATGAGGTCTAATTAGAGCGTCTTTACTCAGCCGATTCCTTATGAAGTGGAGCTTTAAACTAGATATATTTTGGTTTACTTATTCGCTTTGTATTAGGTATCGCTTGAAAATTTTAAATTTTATTTTCAAAATTTATTTTTATAGAGAAATAAAAAATATTATAATATTTTCATACTCAATTAATAAAATTTATATTTGAAGAAATTTGATTTTTTAATTTCAAGATTATTTTTGGGTTCTAATAGATATATTTGCCATCGATCCTTGAGTCTAACCAATCGATTTATTTATTTATTAATTGTATATATAAAAATTTTATCAAATTAAATATTTAAAAAACTTTCCAAGAGACTGCTAATGGTAAACGATGGGCGCTTGGATTAACAATAAGAATAATTGAAATTGGTCATGTTTTAGGTATGAAACAGGCAAAAGCCACCCTCAACTTCTTTAAAATAGGGTCTTCAAACTAATTTTCTTAGAAAACAAATTGCTTTGGTAGATTATTCAAAATGTTTTCAAAATATTTAATAAAAAAATGTAATCAATTTTGGTTCGAATAACTTGGAATTTCTTCTAAGAGTATACCTTTTACTGCCAGGCCTAAGGTGTAAGGGGTAGTTTCTGAAATTGATAATCTCCATATTATTTACTAGTTTGAACATTTGGATTAGATCGCCACGTATCCTTCTTGTTTTTAGACTTGGTAAATTCAGTCTAGATATTGGATACTACAAATCTGCAAGTTCAGGTACTAACCTAGTCGCCCTTATTTATACTTTTTTCGTAAGTAAGGACACCATGAGTTAATGACATATTCCAAATGAGGTCTGACATGTGAACAGTAAAAAATTCTTACTATTTTTGTTGTTGGGAATTTGAAAGATCTGTGGTTCATTCCCAATATGGGTTTGCTCTTGCAGTCACATTTTCGAATATAGAATTGTAAAAATTTTTATTTTTCAGTTCAGAGGCATTGGATGCCTATGGAAAGTCGCGTGAAAGTTTAAGGTTTACTTTTTAGACTCTCAGCACTGTTAAATAAAAAATATCTTGATAAAAATATTTTCAGATTTTTACATTTTTATTTTTGAAAATATAACCGAATTAGTAAGCTAATTAGCTTTTAGAAAAATCCTTGGAAAAAACCCACTTAAGACATTTAATTGCTCTATTTAGTCCCAAAGCTCTTAATAATTGGCATCTAAATGGCCAAGACGTTTCATTAATAGAAAAATTTTTAAAAAAGATAAAATAGCTTACGTAATGGATCTCATGTTACTGAATCTTATCTTTGCATTTAAAAATATTTTGTCAGAGAAAATTTAAAAATCATGAGATATCAAAAATCAAAAGATAGTGAAGTGCCTCTCTTGACTAGGAAAAAAAAAGGAGGACTTATTTCATCTTAAAAAGAAATCTTATATTTCTTTGTCATTTAATATTTAACAAAAATTGCATCGAATTTTTAAATAAATATTTTGCACCTCGAAGATTTTGCCAACTTTTTTGTATTTTTTTTTATTTTCTCTGAATTATTTTTATCCACCCACTTAAAAGTCGTAAACAAATATTTTTTTAAAAAATTTTAGCTCAAAGCGATAAAATATTATTCCAAATTCAAGTATTACAAATAAATAATAAATTCTTTTGATAGTATTCTGAAATTCAGAGTCAACATATCCTTAATTAATTTTTTTTAAATGATTGTTTAAAAAAATCTTATATTTGTACTTAATTTGTTTAATTTAAATTGTTATTAATGTTACATAGTACCAATAAAAAACAAAATTCAAGCAAATTTTATTTAAAAATAAATAAGATTTTTTTATAAGAAATATAAAAAAAATTCTTATTAATAAAAAATCAAACATCTCTATTATTTTTCTTCATTTAATTTAAATTAATATTTAACATTATTTAAAAATAATAAATTACAATTGAAGTAAAAAATTTACAATTAATGCCTAAATTTTTAATTTGAAACAATTACATAAAATGAGTAAAAATATAAATTCTTAAAAAGAAAAAACAACTTTACAAGGCAGTGATCTGAGACTTTCTTTTATTTTGTTCAAAACGGATGTTCAATTTCTTATTACTGCTGTAGATTATCTCTTGTAGGTCAACTGCACAACTTTTTGGTATAATTCCATACTGCTGTGACAAATTAAGATTAGAATTTTCATAGCCAAGTAGTTTGACATAAAGCACATCATTGAACTCTCGGATAACCGATACCAACATACCTGGACTCACCGATATCTCTTGGAAATTTCGCGCATCATGCTTCAGTATTATGGTCCATATTTTTTCATGTTCTTTGTCTTTGTCCAAATCGCTGAGCGAGTCCAGCTCAATTTTGTTCAAGTCAAGGTCTGGATAGTACATTAAATCATTTGAATTTATATTTAAATTATTAGATTTATCTTTATTTTCATCCAAATCGATTGAAACAGCATAAAATGAGTGGATTTTGCTTGGGTCAGTTTGGCCACTGGTTAGGTAGGAGTCGAGCGATCGGCGAATGTTGTTGCGCTTGAACTCGTTTTTTTTATATCGTGGCTGTCTGGCGGACATTCGCAAATTGCCATTGTTATAAAATGGTCCTTTGGTAAAGTTACAAAACGAGTCTTGGTTATCTGTCATTCCATTGTCGTCCATTAATGTCAAATTGAGATTGCTTCGTATAGAAATGGGCAGTCGACTCCTACTTTGCATGGACAGCAAACATTTGGAAGATTTGTCAAGTTTTTCTTGGCTCTCGTCGAGTATTTTAAAGTTTGTGGAAAAATTGGTCATGTTGTTTTCTATCTCACTGCGGTATCCCGAGTCACGATATTTACACAAAGAATAGTCCGGATTTAAAACAGAAAATTGACTTTGGTCATATCCAACTAAATAATTACCAGTTTTTGATTTAGGTTTGCATTCGTCAGGCTCGATTAGGTCATCATATTCCGACTCAATTGATAAAGAATGGTATTTAATTGAGTCGTTAGCTGTTGATTTTTCGTCCGAGTAATTGTTCGAGTTTGTGTTTAGGGTGTCTGTGTCACTGCCAATGCTTTTGACTGGTCGAAAGCCGACCAAAGGTTTGGGGTTATGATTTTGACTTTTTTGAATGCTAAAGTCATTGCTGTAAGTTATAGGTTTACAGCAGTTGCGCGGCACGTAGCCTTCCATGTCATCAGCTGTTTTTACATAAATCAGGTCCAAATTGGACAAGTAAAAGATAGCATTTACTGGCACCCCTTTGTGTAGTTCGATTAAGCGCACATTTAGGCCGCAAAGTTTAAACTTATTGGTCAATTGTACCCATTTTGGATCGTTTGTGTTGAACGAGTCAGTGCATAGAATTGGAATATTTGCCGGATTATCAATTGATGACTTGCTTAATTTGTCTATTATCTTCGAGTTTAGGTCATTGGACATGTCAGTTTCGTTTAATTTGGAATTAAGAGTGGAATGTTTAAGGACCAAAGGTGACTTTGGGATTTTGAGATGTAGGTTTTCGCTCTTATTTACGCGAGTATAGCTCTCAAATTCATTATTTGCCGGCTCTAATGAAGACACCGATTCGTATGATCCATCGTTTTCCTGGAACACTTTGTTGGCATTTTTTGGAAGCTTTACCCAAGACTTTGTAGAACGTATCTCTTAAATAAAAATTTAGATATTTTTTTTTTCAATTTTTTGAAATATTTTTATTTTTAATGTTTTTTAATTTATTTCTAAAAATAATTGATCAAATAATAAAAATAGCAATTTTTTCACTCAACAAAAATTATATTTTCAAAATTTATTAACAAATAATACTAAATTTAAAACATAGTATCAAAATATCAATTCTTACTCTTTTTAATGAAGCTGACTGGAGATCCGTTTGGGTTTTTAGAGCTTGCCAAATTGGCAGCTTGGACGTCGTAGAGCGCTGGCTGCGTATTTTCTTTTGGATTGAGAATATTTCTTAACTTCCGTATCATTTTACTAGACTCTAAAGACATTATAAAATTTTACTTCTGATTCAATAATTAGGGAAATAAATATTGAAAATTAAAGGTGATGCCAGAATATTGTATCAGCTTTATTAAGTGCCATGTGTTAAACGATCAATCAAATCGTGTCACATAGCGTATAAAAAATATTTCGTAATAGAGAATGAAAAGTATCAAAACTAACACGGTTAAGAAAATGAGAAAATTTCACCGATGCAATTAAAATTGTACAAATTAGGTAATTTTAGGGTATTTATCTTTATAAGGCGATTATGTAACAGATTGTTTACTGCAATGGAATTCAATATTTTCATTAAGTTGTTTATGTTCACTAAACACTCACAGTCCTTATCTATTTATTCTAACATTAATCTTTTTTTTATAAAATATTAAAATATTCACTTAAGCCACGATTAGCTTTTTGAACCATTTAGTAAATTTAATATTTTAATATGCTAGTCACATGACGCTTCCAATCGGACACTTTTTTAATCCGAAAAATATGCTGCTTAAAAAATTAAACAAATATTTAATTTGTTCAAAAGCAAACAATCATTTAATAGATTCGACTTTTGCAGCCAAAAATCAATAAAAGGAGCCAAATTTCCTAGGAAAATATCAAAAATATCTAAAAATATCCAATTTTGCTTTCATTTAGTATCTTATATTCAATTTTGTTTGATTTAAAATATCAACTTTCTTTTGCTAATTATTTATTGTATGGTCTAATCGAATAAATTTAACCAAAAATAAAATTTAACTTTTTGTTCTCATTTTTATTTTTCAAAGAGTAAAAGCTGCTTAATTATTTGTCTCAAAATTGAATTATTAAATCTATAATCATAAGGCTTAAATTTTAATTAATTAAAACCAAATTCCATATTTAAAAATCAAACCTGTTAAAAAGATATGTTAAAAATCATTCTTAAGTAGAAAAATTTAAAGGAATATTTAAAAATGAAAAGCTCGATCTTGTACTTATTTCACTCGGTTTATTAAGCTTATTTAATGGGACAAAATAAAAATTTAAGAATAATATAAAGAAACAGGATTTTTATGGTTTCATTGTCAATAGTTAAATTTTAGCTTACCAATTTTTATTTTATCTGTGATAAAAAACAAAATTTTCTTCCATTTACCAGTCTATAGATTTTTCTTTTTATTTGATTAGATTAAAATTGAATCAATAAATAATAACAATAAGCAGAATGATATTTTCATATTGGATTTAAAAATCCGTCAAAAATGCTGCCAAAATTAATTTTGTATTAAATGAATCCTGTTTTTTTATTTTAATGCTCTTTTATCTAAAAATAAAAATTTTCTCGACTACTCTATCTAGATTGAAAATTCTTTCTAAAGATAAAAATGTGCTATGTTGGTTTTCTTAGTTAATGCGCATTGTCGCATTAATCAAAAAATCAAAAATATTCAAAATATCATTTTTGATTAAACCATTTATAAAGATTTTAACAAGTTTGAGTTCACCTAAAATTTGGTGAAAAATATTAAGCAATAATTATTCCACCATAGTTTAATTTCTTCAAAATAATTAATTTTTTAATTAGTAAAACAACTATTTTATTTTTGAAGAGATTGATAAAAATTTATTATGTATAAAATACCAAATTTATTTTTGACACTGATGTGAACCAGTCTTGTTGGAAAGAGCATATATTTGCCTTAATTACAACTTAGTTTTAAAATCGTCATATGTTCATGAATACTTAGTTATTTTGTCTAATTTATCTTAATATTTTTTTCTGAAAAAATAAACAATTACTCCACTAATGAGCTTTTAGTCGATTGTTTTTATTTCTTGTTTATGTTGAAAACTTTCTGGAATATATTATTTGGATCAACTGTTGAAAATTTTAATAAAAGAACAATAAATTCGGGAAAACAAATTAGTTTTGGTTGACTCGGTTTATTGCGGATTTAGTGACAAAGCATAAACTAAAAATCATTACAAATCGCAGATATTTTGAGCTCTTAAAAGCGATTAGTTCAATTGTTTTTAACAATAGATTAAAAATTATAAATCCGGGTTTTGTCCATTGTTGCAGTAAAAATGCTTTTAATCAATTCAAATTACTTCTAAAAAATTGACCACTATACTTAAATATGTGGATTACACTAATAGATTGTTTTTATTCAAGATAGAATAATAAAATAAAAAATTATTGTAATTAAATTAATTAATTATAATAACTTTAAAAAATGAAAATAAATTGAAAAATAAAGAATACTTTTATTAACAAAAAAGGTATAGATTTATGCAACGGCTTATATTAAGCGCTTCAATGCTCATGAGAACAATCCATCCGTAAATTCAATTAAAATTAAAAAAATAAGTCAACTCTGTTGATTAATTATCGATTTACGATCGATAACTAGTGTTTTGATGATTCTATTAATTTA
>JAESIW010000157.1:487813-505436 GCA_016802295.1 Brachionus rotundiformis
AAATTACTTCTAAAAAATTGACCACTATATTAAACTTAAATATGTGGATTACACTAATAGATTGTTTTTATTCAAGATAGAATAATAAAACAAAAAATTATTTTAATTAAATTAATTAATTATAATAACTTTAAAAAATGAAAATAAATTGAAAAATAAAGAATACTTTTATTAACAAAAAAGGTATAGATTTATGCAACGGCTTATATTAAGCGCTTCAATGCTCATGAGAACAATCCATCCGTAAATTCAATTAAAATTAAAAAAAATAAGTCAACTCTGTTGATTAATTATCGATTTACGATCGATAACTAGTGTTTTGATGATTCTATTAATTTATCTTGAGGTTTCGAAAGTAATCGCCGTAGCTTTAATTAAATAGAGATTATTTTAAAACTTAATATTTTCCAGTTTGGTAAAAATCTTTTTGAAAAATTAATTTAGATCTAAAATTGATACGACTTCACTTAATCATTTAGATCAGATAATTAGAATTTAAAGTGACAAATTATATTAAAATTATAATTCTTTGCTTTTTGTGAATAAAAAAATATTTGTATCGAATATTGGTAAGTTTTTATTTTTTTCTGCATAATAATTTAATGAAATTTTTGCCAAAAAAATATTGATTGATTAATTTCAATAAAAATTTAAAAAGAAAACGAAATTAAAAATTTAAAAAATGTAAACAAATTTGGTATAGTTAAATAAATTTTATTTAGTCTAATTTTTTTTGTCTATCAAGAAAATAATTTACACAGTGGAATAAAAATAAATCAACTGAAATCTAGAACCAATTTTTATTGAAAGAAAAACTAAAAATAATACTTGTGATATACAAATAAATTGATTAGGAAAATAAATATGCTTAATAATTGATTTCGCTTTTAAAAGCAAATATTTTAATTATTTAATAGATGAAATAAAATGGTTTATTTTACCCTGGGCCAGAAAATGAGAGATCGTGTGATGAAAATACTGTTAATTTTTGGTAAAAAAATAAACTTCAAAAACCTAATGAAATAGTACAATAAAAATATGAATATTTAAATTACTTTTTTCTAGTCGGCTTACTATGAAAATTGCTATTACAAAAATATTTTAAATACCCAATGGTCTTGTGAATATATTTTAAGTATTGAGTTATTTTTTGGTATTTCAATTGATGCAAAAAATCAATATCAATTGAATACCTCAATTTTTAATAATCTATTAATTACAATTAGATTATTATTATGAAATCTATGATACTATTTAATTTTATTTAATTTTTGTTGTATATCACTTATCATATAATATATCTAATCTTTTTTTCAGGTATAAATTTAATAAAACAACACATGAGAGCTTTTTTGAAAAAGTAAAATAATAAAAAAGAATAATCTAAAATACAGATGCATATTAACACAGATGATCATATTAACACAATAGTATTTATAAGCTAAATAACAAGTACAAAATTTTAATTATATTTTTATTTAAAATTGTTGTTAAGACAAATGTTAAGAGAAGTGGTATTTAATTATTGAAAAAATTTTATTCAAACGATATTTAAACTTTTCTTGTGGGCGAAAGTGACAGAATACTTACTATTTATGGTTCGATATTCAAAAATTTTGGATTTAGATATCTTGGAATGCTCAACATTTACAAGCAGAGAGGAGAACTTGTGGGTTAGACTGTATACATCCATGGTGAGGCCTAAACTAGACTACGCACTGCAGGTATGAAATCCAAGTATGAGAGCAGATGTGAATGTGTTGGAGAAGGTGTAAGAACGGGAAACAAAGATCCCTGTATCGCTAAGAAATATGTTGTATGAATTGAGGATGGCTAGAGTGGATTTGACAAGATTGAGTTATAGAAGAATAAAAGTGGACTTGATTTAAATGTAAAAATTTGTGAATGAATTAGAAAAGGTAAGATATACTGGTCAGAGATCTGGTAAATAGAGATAAGAGTGAGTAGGATCGAGGTCCAGAGAGAAATTTTACCTTCTCAAATTAGAAAGGATCTTGCAGCTGCAGTGAACGCCAGACGAGTCTTTTTTTTTGGAACAGTTAATCCCAAAATGTGGTAACATCTAAGCCAACCGCTGGTTTCAAAGCTGCAATAGTTAGATTTTTAATGCAATAGGATATAATTTTAATGCAAAGTTTTTAGGGAGTAGTTTTTTAGAAATTCTCTAAAGCTAATATCACCATTTAAATGATCCATATTTAAATCACCAACAAGAACAAGCTTATTATTGGTATAATTTGTTAATATAAACTGCTCTAACTTGAGGAGTCCTCATATTTAAATTAAAGATCGTGCTTAATAAGAAATAGAAAACTATTAGTAACTTTGTAAATGTAACTAGATTTCTATGTATCTAGCTACCATAGATGTCTTCCAAGTAGGAAGTCTCCGCAAGCCTGAAGTAACTTTTATAACTTATTAATAAATTTTTAATTTTATCGAAGCTAGTTTAATTCTACAAACTGAACTATTTTAATGGATATACTGAAAGAATGTTTTCCAATATATTATACTTAGACTTAAATCAAAACTATTTACACCATTGGTATATTTTTTCACTACGGTATTTTCATAATTCTTTTTTAAAAATACCGTAATGAAAAAATATACCAATGGATCAAACTATAAAACATATTAAAAAGTAAAGATGGTACATATGCACCACTTATACTATTTAAACATAGATCAACCAGGTTATAATACTTATCATATTTATCTAAATTGATTTTATTTGTTGATAACTTCATTGAGTAGCTCATTCTACTTATTAACTATTTTGCTAGTGAAAATAAGACAATTTCTGACATTTTTTATTAGTTATAATAGTGGAATCGAATTGCAGCTTACCGGAAGTCTTGTTTAATTAACTTGATTACTTATTTGAACAGTTGGATCATGCAATTTAATATTCCAATTATCATCAGGTGCAAAAATGCTAGGCTCAGTTACGAATACAAGGAACTGACTTGGTAGCTCTTGTCTGTAACTACCATATTATTTCAATGCAATGAAAGATGTGATGCTAACTTCAGATAAATTAGATTAGAAAATTCCTAAGACTGTTCTGAATTATACCACTCATAATAAGCTTCAAATTTCAAATTGAATTTTTCTTTGCAAAGCATATGCCAATTTATCATCCATAGGACACGCTCGGGTCTTCAAGTCATACATAATTGCCAATTATGCTGACCAGGACTTTTTAATTTACTTGTTAATTTGGTTGAAATAAGCGTCTTCCTACTTCATACAGACTTATTTAAAAAATTACATATTTTAAATTTTAATTTAAAGAATAGTTAAGTGGTCGATTAGAGAAAAAAAATCCAGATATTCCTGATAATACAATTTCCTATCAAGCTGAAGCAAAATTTAAGCTTTTATTTTCTAAAATAGAGATGCCTTTAAACCAAAATTTATTCATACAATCAGTGTAAAATATCTCAATTTATTTCTTTATTAATTGAGGTAGAAGAAAAGTTTTAATTCAAGTTAGGTGTTTTGTTTGGTCATATTTAGCCTTGTAACATTTTTTAATTCGACAAATAAATTTGTTAATCTTATCTAAAAAGATTTATGAGAACAGCCAGACAACAAAAGACATTTCAATTTCAAAAAAAATTCTCATATCGAAACAGAGCGATGCTTAAAGTAAAAAAATGGTCAAAATTCACTTGCCACAAACCAAAAACTGCACATGTTGCTTGGATGCGATCATCTTTTACTATAAACATGTTCCTTTATTTTCAAGCTCGTGCTAAGAACAGACTTAATCACTTCTGTCTTAAATATTAAAATCATTTTTTTTACAATCAAGAGCAAGAAATGGGCAAATATCCTGATAAGATCGAAATAATAATTTAGTACCTTTTATATTTCGTTATCTCCTATATTTTATAAGCTCTCATAATTTTTTTATTTATTGGATTTAAAAGAAAATATTTTAGTCTTTAAAATTTAATTTAATCAACTATTTTAAAATTATTAGTTTATTTGAAATTAAAATAATAAGCTCAAAATCAAATTTTAATGGTCATATTCAAAAATGATTAATTTTATTATCATTTTATTATCATTTTATTATCTTTTTATGTTTTTAAACTACTAGTCACGGACAAAAGTATTTGATGAAATAAACAAATTAATTTAATTCAATAAACCATTTTTGCATATCGTATTACTAACTTATTATGGCGATGTTAAGTTTTGTATCAAAAATCAATATATCAATTTTTTCAGAATTTATAACTTTCGTTATTTTTAAAAAATTTGATAAAATTAAAAGTGGAAAAAAATTTAAAAAGTAATTTTACACAAGTTTACA
Organism: Brachionus rotundiformis; assembly: GCA_016802295.1. Taxonomy (NCBI): domain Eukaryota; kingdom Metazoa; phylum Rotifera; class Eurotatoria; order Ploima; family Brachionidae; genus Brachionus; species Brachionus rotundiformis. The sequence goes on from JAESIW010000157.1 coordinate 492,159, forward strand.
ATTGGATTTTCTTAAATAAAATACTCCTTTTAAATTGATATTCCGATACTTTGATTTTTTGATACCAAACTTAACATCGCCCTTATTATTAAATTATTTTTTATTTAATATATATCCTTAACATTTAAATTAACTTTTGACTTTATAAAAATATCTTGAAAAATTAATATACTATGATTAAGTTCAATATATCTTTTTTTAAGATTTATTTTTTTAATTTTGTTTTTTTTTTTAATTGATTAATTATGAGTAAGACAAGATACTGCCAAGCCGAATGCAGAGAAAATACTAAACGGATAAGTATCTTTTCTTTAATTTTTCCAATTTGTAATACAACATTTTTATAAGGATCACTTTGGTCAGCCAATTGAATGTTATTTGTTGAGGGCACTTTTGCTCTATCTTTAAAGTCCATAACAAAAGTTTTGGTCTTTGGATCAAACTCAGCTTGTTTTGTTATAATATATTTTTTCTTAAAACTTTTATTTGGTCGTATTGGAGCCAAATTTTCTTTAAACAAATTCAATGTGACACTTAGATCTTTTGGCTTAGCATTTCCAATCAATTTGTTGGAAAAATTGAGCTCAAAATATTTTTTATGCTTCTTTCCTGGCTCAAAATGTTGGACAGTATTTTCTTCGTCATAAGAATGGTCATGATCACTATCATCTGGTCTATTTTCGTACCATCCGATTAGGTCATAATTGCTCCGCTTTAAATTTGAGTGCAGTTCGCCCAACTTTACAATTTCATTGTACCTACTAAGATCAGTTGTTTTGAATGAATATGCCGAGCTAATCATTGACTTTTTGTGCTTGGTAAAACTTATTGGTTCATTTGGATCGAATTGATCAGATTCTAAGTATAAAAAATACTCAGAATACATGTGTTTTTCGACTCGGATCATGCAACGAACCAGGAGTTCTTTTGGACAACATGTAATTAAGAATTTTACCTGATCTTTGTGCAAGATCTGATAATACTTGCTTTCAAGATATTCGTCTTCATATTGGTCAAATGAGTATATTTTTGTCTTAAAATCGTAGCTTTTGTTCATGTTGGTTTGTGCTGAAAAATTGTCGTAGTCATCGTCATCATTCATATGGGATATTTTTCTTGTTCTTATTGCCACTGGCTTGACCATAAATGGATTATTCTCTTCCGAAAAGTTAAATTTCGAATTATTTTTACCATCTGTATCAGATTTATTGTGATCATTCTTATTCTTAACAAAAAATAAATTTTTATTTTTCGGACCATTTATATAGTTTTGAGATATGCTTGGTTCTTCATGAGATGCAAAAGGGTTGATTTTTTTATTATATTCTTTGATTTTTGGTTTTATAAGGATTTTTTTGCTTTTTTCAGCTTCCTTATTACGGCGCTCATACTCAAATGTTTCCGAAATGTTTGTGTAAATTAAATCTTTGCTCGAGACAAGATCAGAGCTTGGCATATTGGTACGGCTGGTGGCTGACATGTCTTTTAAAAAATATTATGATATTTTTTTCATTATAATTTAAAGAGTTAAAAATTATTCAGAATTATTTTGACGAATAATTTAGGAAATCTTATCTCTTTAATTTGTTGACATCATAAATTTTTTCAAAAGTATAAAAGCTAAATATTATCTAAAATAAAGATATGACTTGTTTTAAACTTGTAATATATTGAAATGAGATTTGAGAATTAAATTGTGATAGTATTAATTCAAATAAACTAATACTCTTTTTTACTTGAAAACTATTTGAAATTATTATATTTAGCTTTTATGTTTCAAATTAATTTCAGTTAAAAGAGCAAAAAATAAAGAAAATAAACTGGAAAAAATGCTCTCTTTTATATTTAAAAAGTGATTTGTCTCAGTATCAAAATGATTGTATTTTTTTTATTTTCTTTTATTTTCATAACAATAAATTTTCATGCTATTGCTGAGTAAAATACTCATTAAAAAGTTATTTAATGTAATCATTATAATAATTTTTAATTTAGAGCTTTTTGAGTTTCCCTTCGGAGCTTTAAAATATTCTTTCAACATATAGGTATTCCATTTGTAGAGTTTTGATTTTTATTTAAGCAATTATTTAATAAAATAGTAAAAATATTCATTTAATCCTGGTAATTTCATATCAGAGTCTAAACAAATAAATTTCTACATAATTTTTCAAGGATTTTGTATTTAAAAAAATTGAGATAATTAGCCTAATTTTAAAAACAGTCAACCTTGATTTAAATTTTAAATATTTAAATATCCTAAGGGTTTATTCATATGTTAAAATATTAATAATTATAACAGTGTTTATAATTCTTAATTTTTTATTTAATTTATGAAATGTTCTTGGCAATGCTATTCATTAGATACTTGAGTGAAATTTTTTTGTCTACAGCCGATGATGCAGTGGTTCGCTCAGCTGCCATTTAATATCAAGTGTTCACATATCAAGTTTTAAATTCTCATTTAGGAAGTGGATAGCTGATCGGAAAAATTAAAACTTCTGCTCTGCTGCAAGCGCGTATTGAAAGAGAAAGAAGTCAAATACATAGAAAAATATAGGTTCATTGTTATTCAATTAATGAAATAATGAAATGCTGCAACTAATTAAAAATTACATCAAAATAATTGTAATAATGGGAAACTTTTGGCATATTTAAAACTTCTAGACAATATACAGTTGGTCAAAAACTGATTATCGGTGGTCAATCCAGGAAAGTGTAAAATTATTTTTCTTCTCAATTCTTTATTCTTAAATAAAAAATAAACTAAGAATTAAAAAATAAATATTAGTAATGGGAGATTCCGAACCAGAGGTACAACGGATATAACTGGCTAAGAGTTATTATTTATCAATATTTAAATTGTTTAAGTTTAAATTTGAAGTAAATGATTTAAATGATATTAATAACTTATTCTTAGAAAATTATGGCTTATATGCCATTCAACAGAGAATTCTCGATAGAATGTTATCCTTTGCTTATAAAGCACTATAATTTCATTATTCTCCTGAAAATCTAAGCCAGAAATTAAAGAAGAATGACTGTAAAAATTTGAAATACAATTTAAGGAATAGTGAGAATCTGATAAAACCAACATCACAATCAGTAAATTGCGAAAAAATTTTTGAATTTTTTTACTCAAGACTTATAAACTGCTTTGTGATCAAGAGATCAATGTTGAAATTTACAACACTCAAGCATTTAATTTTCAATAATATTAATTTGATTTCTCAGATTTTGTAAAAAAATTCAAAAAAATTTAATTTAAATACTTCAATGTTTTACTTTTCTAAATAATTTTATAAAAGATTTATTCATTTTTAATTTGTAAAATTTATTCTATATTATTTAAATAAATGGATTAATAGGTCTTTATGACAAAGGCACTAGCCTGTTGATTAACCTTGAAATTGAATTAACTAAAAAATAAATATTAGTAATGGGAGGTTCCGAACCATTTAACCATTATGAACCAAATAATTTGAAAAGACTCGCATAGTTCAACCTGATATTAATTTATTTAATTATATATTATTAATTTAAAAATATAGTTTCAGAGATATTCAATAAGGTTGGAACGGAGCTTAGTCCTTTCTTTTAGCCCAATGATTTGAATTTTATTGTTTGTTATTTTTATAAAAAAATAAAAAAAATTGTAAATTATTAAAAAAATTTATAAAATCCAGGTTATTTTTATGCAAAGATTTATCCAGAGAAACAACTGAACATATCGAGCGGAGTGATATTTTTTTTTCTTTTTCTGCTCAAGTCTTTATTAATCTGTGGATGGCTTTTCCTATAACAAAAAGTATCCATAAACATGAGCCAACATCACCATTTTGCAAATAACAAGTAGTCGAGTTTGGATAGACTTAAGTATGCGTTTATAGTTCCTTTTGAAGCTTTTGAATTTTGGCTCTTGATGATGTCCAAGAAATCAGGGGAATGGAAATAATGGAATACTAATATCACCTGCTTATAAGTCGGTAAACCAGGTCAATAAATCATTCTCCAACAGAGCCTTTTGAATTTGATCGGGAAGATTATTTACAAAATTGCATGATTTGTGCAGAGACAAGTTTAAATAGTCTAACATTGGTATGCCAATTGTATTAAGCTTTGTAACACTTAATACAATTTTTTTTCCTTATTCACTCCTTGTGGAGCATAGGGTCATTACTTTTGATTTCCACTCAAGTCGATCTTTTGCCTTCACCCTTGCTTCTCCCCGTGTCATTCCCATTTCGGTGAGCTCTTTGATTTTTGACCTCCATGTTACTGCTGGTCGTCCTACCTTACGTCGCCCTTGCGGTGTCCATTTAAGGGCCCTTTTTGGTATCCGTGTATCTTTCATTCTAAGTACATGTCAGAGCCATCGAAGCCTTTTGTTGATGCATTGACTTAATGGCTCTGATTTTGTCATTCTGTATAGGTCAGCATTCGACAGTGTCTCAGCAAGTCTATTCTTAATGTCTCTGTGTGTTCCCAAAGTTGTACTGATAGTGCTACCTTGATATGTGAATTCATTTACACGCTCGATTTGTGTACCATCGATGGTGATCGGTATATCTAATTTGGTGCTTATGCACATGACTTTCGTTTTGGCTCGAGTCCGGTTGGTTAAGCGTTGTTCGCCAAGTCTTGCGTCTTCATATGCATATCTGCTTCTGTACTAGATATTAGCACCAGATCGTCCGCAAAGTTTAAGTCTTCAAGTTTTGCAGTTAATCCCCATTGAATACCTCTCGCACTAAAAATTGTTTTCTTCATGACATAATCAATCAATATTAGGAATCGGAGAGAGAACGCACCCTTGTCTGACTCCTGTACAAACTTTGAAACTCTCAGATTTCCTTCTTTCCAGAATCACGCTACACTCGAAATTCTCGTAGCAGAGTTTTATCAAGTTAACTATCTTCTGTGGTAGGCCATATGATCTTAATATAGCCCACAAGACTTCTCTGTGTATGCTATCAAAGGCTTTCTTGAAGTCAATGAAGTTTAAATACAGGGTGCTATTCCATTCCAGACTTTGTTCTATGATGTTCCTAAGTGCAAATATCTGGTGTATGCATTCTCTCTCCCTCCTAAAACCTGCTTGTTCTTCTCTAAGTATAACATTTTCGTTTTGATTTCCCCTCTTACAGCTATCAGTGCCCATGTCTCATCGGATATCCACCTTTTCCTTTGATGTTTCACGAATCCGAGAACTTCTTCTGCTGTTTTACAATAGGCTTCTCGAATTTCTGACCACCTTCTCTGTATATCCGACTCCTCTTGGTGTTCAAGTTTTTGAAGGTTCTTCCTAAGCTTTGTGCTGTATTCTGTTTTAATTTTGGGATCAGCTAGACGTTCAACATTGTATTTCTTTTCTGTATTTTTCTGATAGGTTTTACTCAGTTTCAGCTTTATACACGCTCCTACCAGATAACTTAATACAATTGGCATACCAATTTTACCAACATAAATATCAAAGTGTTTGTTTTTAGTTAAGTTTACTAAGGTTTTCAAAGTACCTAAGGGGCTATACAGCAACATTAAAAATAGCCTCAGAATTTAGATCAATAAGTGGTCGGCCAGAAGTAAAGGTTTTAGATATAAGATATCTAAATCCCTAATAGGAATCTAGTTATAGGAAACTTACTTAAGGTTAACATCATAGAAGTTAAGTTAAGTAAGCCGCCCCATTATTGTTGTAACCTTTTTCCTAGTAGAGAGACCCAGCTCTAAAGTAAGATCGTTAGCTGATTTTTCATCGCTAACAAAAAAGTTTCGCGGGCAAATGGCGCCGATAATAAACACTTTCTTAAAGATGAAACCGATCACCCGACTCGGGTACTAGTGGTTCATCAATATTCTGCTAAAAATAGATAGATTCAACTTTTAGATCAACTATAGGGAGGAGTAGGATATCTGGTACACAGATGCTTCAGAATGTGAATATAAATATAAGCTGATTACTATATTTTGGCAGCTTTCGAACTCTAGTTTCCATTTTTAAATAAAAACGGATAAAACTTACAATATAAAACGAATCCTAATAAAAAAATGAAAAAAAAAATTAATTTAATAACATCTTTTGTTTAAAAAAAAAGAATAAAATATACGTATGTAGCAAAAAAATAACTTAGGCATTTTATTTTATTTTTTTTTAAAAATATAAATGTTTAATAAAAAAATATTGTTTTAAATTTAAATGCATAGTAAAATATAAGAGTTAAATTTCATGATAGACTCTGCGAATATCATCTTTCAGTTTTCGTTGCCAATCAATTCTACACATGATCAACATTTGTGACCATTTATCTGCTAATTTCAATCACAACCAAATTTATTATCTAAACTAGACAAAGCGACACCAAAAGCTTGCAGGGCACAAAATGGATAAGAATAATCACATGTGTACAAATCTTTATTCACTTTGCCAAATTGTGTCACTATATAATCCGGATTAGCTTCATGAATAATTTGAAAATTTTTGACTGATGATATGGTAACTCGACCAAAAAAGTTTAAAGCAAAAGAATTTAAACCACGATTCCATTGTGGCGATTTGTTTATTAATTTGACCACATTTCTCAAGTTTGCCTTTGAATTAGACGCTTGACTTGAAGCTGTATTAGAGTAGGCGTCCAATTTCGAATTGGAAGTCTTCACACTATTCTCCTCTGACTCTATCTCTTTGTTATCATCTTTTTTCTCGCTTTTTTTATTCAGCTGAAATATGGACCTTCTTATTCTTCCTTTTAAATTAGTTGGCTTATCGTTTGGATTATTAAGTACATTTTCCTCAATACGCTTCCAAGAGTTTAACAATGATTCAGACTTGTACTTGAGGATGAATTCCTCGCGGCAAAATTTGTCGTCCATGCCCGGAATGACCACATTCATGCTTCTTGGACCTTTTAGACCAAGAACATTAAATCCGTATGTTATCGAGCCAAACTCTCGCCTGGATAAATTCATGTCAGAGTTTTGAACTTCTTCGCTTGTTGTTTCTGAGAATTCCAAGTCATTGGGACTCGATTTGAGGAAATTGTTGTCTGATGGAATGTCATTTACAGGCTTAATGCCAAAATCGTACAATTTAAATTGAGTTCCTAGGAGATTTGATTTTAGCTTTGCTAAAGGAGTCTCTATATATTTTTCTATGTCATCTAGATCAAATGATATATAATTAATTATATAACAGCTAGTTTTGGTCTTCTTTTTTTTCCTAGCAGTCATCAGGAGTAACAAATTACCATCAAGGTTTTCCAAGTAAAATTTATACTCCGGATAGAGACCTTTGAAACGAAATATTTGACATTTGATGTTAAGACCAATCGTGGCTGGTTGTAGGACAAACTTTTTGGATGTTTTGTCCAAAAGATCAAACATTTTCAGGTCGATTTCGGGCGCTTTGTCTGTCGAATTTGTCGTATTGTCATTTGATGTGACTAAAATTTTTCCAGTTTCGGGTACACTAGGCACGTCTGTTGGATATTTGGATGGGTTTGGACTAAGATCACCCTCGGAAGAGGAATAGTCTTTCGAGTGGTCCAGAGTTACTGAATTAATATTTAAAATAGCATCTTTAGTGACCATGTTTTGTGATGGTATTGAGTGGGAATTTTTATCAAAATTGTCACCAGCACCGTAGAATTTTTTTTCTTTTCTCTTTATCAAAAAGGATTCGTTTATTGTCGTGTTAGCGCGATGCTCCTCGTCATCACTAGATGAATGATAGCCCAAAAAATGTGAATCATCTGGCAAGCCAAATTCAGTTTCCAAGTTTACTAGGCCATTTCGGTCAGCAAATATCAAGTTTCTACCACTAACTACACTTTTATTCAATTCAGTCATTCGAGTCAACAAAACAAAATCTTAATTAACTATAAAAATAACTATTAAAATAACAATTACGAAGAAAATATGAAAATTTATTCTTAAATAGATTTTATCAGCACTTATTTTTGAAATAAAAATTTTAAAGAAATTTTAATAATCTAAATCCAATTGGTTATTATGAAAAAAAAAGGTATTTATTATATAAAAATAAATAAAACAAACAAGATTTCAACGATTCCTCTAAAAAATCACTCTTTAATTTATTTTTTAATCATAAAAAAATAAAAAAAAATTTAAATTATGCAATTAAAATCACAACAGTATCGGTGAAAAATCAAAATTCTAAGCAAACATTAGAAATTAAAAAAGCGTTTTTTTTTTTAGTTATTTTTTTTATATTTTTTGGAGAAATATTTAAGAAATTTTAGCTTAATTATATACTATAAGGAATAATTTAAATTTAAAAAAATAAAGGCCTCTTATTTTGATCAACAATCTTGAATTTTTTTGCGATTTTCCTTTGCATTAATTGAGTAGGAACATATTTAATTTTTTAAAAATTTTTCACATTAAAAATTCACAGAAATAATCAAATTTATTACGATTCCTTAGGTGATAGCTTTACCATATCAATTTTAAATCGAACAAATACTATTCAGACAAACAGGAAACTTTTAAAAAGCTACAGGAAGCAAAACTACATGCTAGGCAAATTAATATTATTTGCATTTAAAATCGATTTAAGCATTCCACTTGATTTAACAATGCTTTAGGCCTTCCAACTCAGGATGTATTGACTTAACTGATTGTATTAGATAAAATAGTTATTTTGTGGGCATGAAAATTCTTCATGTATTTTTTTCTTGAACCAATAATTATCTTAATTAATTATTGGATTTATTTAAAATTGTCGAAAAATGGTGCTGATAAATAAAACTAAATTAAAGATTAAAATTTCGCTCTAAATCGAGATTAAATACACTAATAGCAATCAAGTTCTTCTATGGATCCAAACTAATTTCTTTAATTGGATTTTTGCTATTTATTATAAGAATAAGGAATGCATTTGTTGATAAAAATGAGACCAATTCGGGCTAACTGATACCCTAAGCGGTTGATTAATTGGAAATAAATTCCAAAAAATAATAAAAAATAAATCAGCAGCAAGAACTTATTACGGAATTTTTTTAGAATGCTTTTAGTGTATAAATGAATGATTAGTTTAGAATTATCACGTTTTTGGTTATTTCCTTTATTAGAATATGTCATTTTCCTGTGTAAATTTTTAGTCTAGCAAAGATCATTAAAATATAAATAAATTGACTTTTTTAATTTCAAAATTAAAAAAGAATTAGAAAGTGTAATTATAAAATCATTTTTTCGAACTAAGAGAAATAAATTAAAGAAAAATAAAACTTATCAAATACCATGTTTTTTTTATTCTTTAAAATATTTGGATCCATGCAATCTATTAAAATGTTACATTAAAATTAATTGCTTTCGAATAATTAATTTGAAAATTACTCCAAGTAAAGAATATCCAGATTTTTGCAGAAATAAAACAGATTGAACTAGGCCATAAAGAAAATGAATTGATTCTTCAATAAGTTTATGTAATGATTAATAAATTATAAATTGATTAGTTAACCGGTAAAAAATTGGACCCTAAAAAAATTTCAAAAAAGCTGTAAGAGGATTTCAAAATGATGTAGAATAAAACGAATAGAAAATTAACCTCATTATAAATTATTAATGAATATAAAATTAATTAATTAGTAAATTTACTAATATTTGCCAAAAAAATGATCTATTTTTTTATACTAAAAAAAAATTCATTTAAAATTTGTTTGTTTTGAAAAATTTAAAACACTTAACAAAAATTAAATTGTGAAATTTTTTTAAAGAATCAATATATATTTTTTATCAAGTTAATTTATTTAAATGAACAACCACTTGTTGATAATATTTCCAATTTAGTCAAGTACATTTAATATATCCGAATTGAACAGTTTAAATAATAAATTAACTTTAAAAAATTAACCTTAAACACATATTTTTCGGTTTATGTAAAACTCCAAAATCGTTTCCCTTGAGAGGCTCTAAAAATCAAAAAATCACATCATCGTCCTTTAATTAAAGTGATTTAGCAGCATATTATTAACAAAATAAAATCTAAAATTGATTTTTAAATATATGAAAATATATTTTTTCTAAAATTCAAAAAATTTTAACTTTTATAAAAATAAAGGCCATTTAAAATTAAATGAAAAGTTTAATTTTTTTTCATCATAGAGCTAAAATATTTGAAGAAAATACAACGCTTATACTTTTATGATTTCAAGCCGTATAAACTTGGGACTTAATCATCCCTTAGAAATTTTTCTTTAGAAAATTTTCCTTAATTTTAAAAAAATATTTCAAAGCGTTTTTACTTTTTCTAATACCCTTAAGTTTTTGTTAAGTAAAGAGAATCAGATCAATACTTGCCAGAATAAATTTGATTAAATAACTTTTAATTAAGCTTGATGTAAGAGCATTTTGATTAAAGAATAGCTCCCTTTAGTCTCTTGGAATGACATCATTTCAAAACATTATTTAAAATTTAGGATTAGCTTCGTAATTTAAAGCTTAAATAATTGTTTAAAAATTTAAATTCAAGACTTATTTTATAAAGAGCTTTAATATATATCAGATATATATGATCATTATTTAGTCAGATATTTCTAATCAAAATGTCATAATTTTTAAGTATTTCAAACAAAGTTTTCATGCAGCAATATCAGCTTATTGAAGAATTCAACTAATATTTTATAATAAATATCTTGGGTTTTTAGTTATTAAATTTATATTAGTATTATTCATTTTAGTGTTTCGAATAACTGCACGATATTTAAAAGCTAATTAAAAAATGTTGTCTAAGAAATAAAAATTCTCAAACAATGTATAACCGAATTGAAAATTAAAAAGTTATTTAAAAAATTATTATAATTTTAAGTTTTTTTATACCTGCTATTGATTAATTGTTTAGTCATACTATTATGAATCCCAAAACAAGTTATTTTCAAGTAAATTGCGTTAATTCGTTTAGTAAGCTATACTTCTTTTTATAAATACATTTTTGTTATAAATTTAAAAATAACTACTTATTAACTGAAAAATAATATCTTAAAAAATAAATGTTTGATGTTTTTTTTGTAATAATTAGACGACATCAAATATTAAATAGTCGTTAATTATATTTAATAAGCATTTATAGATTCTAAATTCTTTAAATTATTATACCTTTGATACCTTAGCCCTAGAATAGGCAGTATAGTTCAGCAATGCGGTTATCAAACTCTGCATTGGCAACTTTGCTCTTTGGTACTCTTCCATACAGAAGTTGCAAGTACACCGATTCCTAATTTGTTTTTTTCCACACTGACAAAGACAAATGCCAAGTTTATTTTAGTCTAATTATTGCATGTCCAAAGTAGATGGTCATTGACATCGAAAATATAAGTGATCATTGATTACACAGCGAAAAAAACTAATTTAAATAAATCAAACAAGACTTTAATTTGAATAATTCTTTAATTAAATTTTTCTTTTAATTTACAAGTTGCTATGGATTCGTATTAATGTGGGATGGATTTTAGACTAATTAAAATAGAGATTTTGAATTTAAATTTAATTATAATCAGCGTTTAAAAAAACGTGATGGTTTTTTTAATTGTTTGATTTAAAAAAAATTAATTAAAATATTTAATAATTTTTTCTCTAAACAATAATGGCTCTCTCGAAATTACAACCTAATAAATTCGAGCTTTAAAATAGAGGCAAGTTTAAAAAATTTAAAACAATAACCTTGGTAACATTTAGTTGGCATTAGTTAAAAAAATAAAAAAGACAATAAAGTAATTACAAAAATTAACATTATTAGATGATCTATTAAATTATTATTTCACTGTTAATATCATCTTTGTCACTGCAAGATTGGTCATCAGCACTTTTTGCCATAATTTCAAGTGATTTATCAATAACTCTGGAGACAATTTTTGATGAAATAGACTTTAGAATATCCGAATCTTTTTGATGCATTTCATCGATTGATATTTTAATTTTGTTCTTTTCTTCTTTGACTGTATTCATTTAGAATCTAAAACAATATCAAAATTCTTAAGCATTGATATATCTATTTTAAAAACTATAAATTTAGCATTTAAATGTATCTTAAGAAAACGAAATATTTAGTCTTGTGATATTTTCCTAAATAAACAATCAAATAAATTAATATTTATATTTGGTAAAAATGTTTAAATTAAACAATAAATTGCCTCAATTTCGAGATACAATTTTATATTCATATTTTTTTATTCAGATTTTTGATTATTAACCTAAGGCAATTTGAATTTGAATTCGTATAATCAATGAAAACAAAAACTTTTTAGCATCTTACAAATAAATGTGATAAATTTCCTTGAAAATATATCTTAAATCATCTGAATTTTTTTAAAGCTCTTAAAATTTCTAAATTAAAAATATCTAATTACAATTTTAAGTTTTTATATATTTTCTCTTAAATTAATTTTGCTTGAATCAAAATAGATTTCTGAAGCTCATGGGGTTAAACTTGGTTCCATTAACTTCTAGACTTCAAAAAAAAACACTCTGGGAATTTGATTGAAAATTATTTATTAATACAAAATCTTATTTCATGTTTTTATTTTGAATAATTTTTGTCATATATAACTTTTACTTAAAACTAGAAAAAAATTAATCATTAGCTTTTCGATTTCAAGTGGAAATTGAAATAATTTTTGATGTGTTAAATTCAATATTCATGCTAATTGGAAAACAAACCAAAATTATCTAAGATATTTTGTTCTTAATAAGTGATAAAATAATTAATTTTTCACTAAAAATTCTAATTGCTTCCTAAAATTTGATATAAAAGATCAATTTTTAATTTGTTAATAAGAATATTTTGAATTTATTTACGAAGAAAAATTTTCACATATTGATTATTATTTTTTAAAATTTTGGCTTAAAGGGTTTTGTTTATTAATTTTGGAAACAATAAAAAAACTAAACCAACACTACAATGGTTTTAAGTCACTTATTTATCATTACAGTTTAGTTATTAATTAAAAAAATTAATTTTTGTTTTGATTATTTTTATTATTAACAATTTACTTTAGGCAGTTTAAAAGTAATTAATAAATAAATGAAATTACTTTTAATTTTTATTAAATTAATTAGATTGAAAATTGAAAATAAATTACAAATATTTTAATTTTCATTCTGATGGTAATATTTGTTTACACTTAAAGTCGGTCACCATAATCAATTATTTTCAAGTATAATACTTTAACATCTCTTAAAAAATCTTCAATTAATTGAATTTTATTAAGATTATATTGCCATCTTTACCAAAATAGACAATTAGGCCAGCATCTTGATCAATTCAGCAAA
>JAESIW010000157.1:506101-609474 GCA_016802295.1 Brachionus rotundiformis
AGTCACTTATTTATCATTACATCTAGTTATTAATTAAAAAAATTAATTTTTGTTTTAATTATTTTCATTATTAACAATTTACTTTAGGCAGTTTAAAAGTAATTAATAAATAAATGAAATTACTTTTAATTTTTATTAAATTAATTAGATTGAAAATTGAAAATAAATTACAAATATTTTAAATTTTCATTCTGATGGTAATATTTGTTTACACTTAAAGTCGGTCACCATAATCAATTATTTTCAAGTATAATACTTTAACATCTCTTAAAAAATCTTCAATTAATTGAATTTTATTAAGATTATATTGCCATCTTTACCAAAATAGACAATTAGGTCAGCATCTTGATCAATTCAGCAAATTTACACAATTATTTACGGATAAATTTAGATCAAAAAATTTCGGTGTATTAGCCAAGAGTACACAATTAGCATTACATTATTAAGTATAAAAATGCAAAAATGCCTTCCTTTTTTTTATAGATTCTAATAATAATCCAAAATTTTTCGAATAATTTATGCTTACGAATATATTTTTCTAATTTTAATAAATTTAAACTACCAAATCTATGCTAGTCTCAAAAATTCGTATAATCGAGTGTCTCTATTTCATGAGTTGATTTAAAATAACTTAAAAATAAATTAATTATTTCATAATTTATAATTTTTTCATAAAATTATCTAGATTGTTTAATAATTGGTATCTAATGGATGGCTATTTGCACAAATGGACAAACTACCTAAAAGGTTTGTTAGAAATAGTTCAGTTTAAAATAGATATAAGAGCGTTTCCTTGTAATTTAGGATGCTCGCTTAATTAGTTATCTTATTAATTTTAAGATTAGGATATCTCATTTTTACAAATTAAAAATCCTTATTTATTTTTGCTCCCATCTAGGTCATTTCAAAATATATTTCTATCCCAAATTTGACCAAAATTACCATTATTTTAATTTACACGAAAATCCTATTACGGTTTTGATTTCTGTTTAATTAAAATTAATGTAAATTTATTTATTTAATTATAGGCTGGCAATTGCGTTATTTTGTTTTGAAAGATGGAATATTATCGTATTTTAACTCTGAGAATGACAGCAAAAATGGTGACTGCAAAGGCTCCTACAAGATATTCATGTTTGACATAATTGGTAATTAGTTTTTGTTGTCAAATTTAATTTTAAAATTGAAAATTAAAAAAAAAATAAATCACAATATTAATTATTTATTTTTCTAAGTGAATAAGAGTGATAATTCACGAGTAGATCTAATTTTGCCAAATGAGAATAATTTATATTTGAAAGCAGTGGATTATAAAGAGAGACAAAAGTGGTTGGTAGCTTTGGCTTCTCAGAAAGCAATTTATCCATCCAATGCCTTTCAAAACCATCCAAATGATCTCAGTGAGCAGTCCAGCAAGCAACCCATTCCCAGCGAAAACAGCATGAGTATTGCATAATTAATTTCTTTTATTTTATTGTTATTTATAAAATTTTAAATTAAGTTGGAACTTATGATTCAACTTTTTTCCTTAAATTAAAGCAATCTGAGTTGAAATTGTACTGCGATTTGCTGACCCAACAGACCCATGACTTTAAGAAAGTGGTACTCGCTGCTCGACAGTCGCTTCCAAAAAATGATGACCAATTTAAAACGAACATTCAGCAAGCTTCCAATAATGACGACTCGATTGATTGTAGTGAAAAATGCTCGAATTCCGAGTACAGTGAGACTTTTAATAGTGAACTAGCCTCGGTTACATCTGACCAATATGAATCAGACCACAAGCCTGATGAAATAAAGGTATATTCATATATAAATATTATAAGTTATATGAAGAAAACAAGTTTTTAATATTTTATTAAATAATTTTTGTGGTTTATTTTCAAAATTTTAATTACGACTTTTACCTATTCAAAATAGAATTAGATTTTAAACAAATATTATTTTCTTTGTTGAAAGTCGTCTCCTGGAGAAAAAAAAACGTGAGCTATTTTTGAATCGGCAACAAATTGGTTAATAATTTAATATAAAGATTTAAAAGCTAGTTATGTATTTTTTTTCTCAAGCATTTATATTTGAGATAAATATCTTTTGAATGAGAAGTGTTTTTTTTAAATTAAGATTTAGTTATAATAAACGCGTTCATGATAATCTTTCGTCTAAAAGCATATCAACTTATATATTATTTAGTCTTTAGATAAAAATAAAAAGTCATGATTTTCATTTTTTGACTTAATTAAATGATATTTAAGAAATCTTGTAAGACTTTATTGTTTATTTATCATGAATTATCTTACATCATTTAATTTGATATTTTTTGTTTAATTCAGTTTTCAGGAGGAATTTTTGAAAATTTACTTTGAAGGTTTATATAAATTAACATTTTATTCTCGAAAAAAAAATGAGTAAAAAATTATTTTTTTTATCTATAAAATAATATCTTTGTTTTAGCCTAAATGAATCAAACGATAAAAAAATTAAATCGATTCTTTTTTAAATTTTATTTTAATATCATACAATACATTTTAAAATGTTTATTATAATTGATATTTTTGATTAATTGCAATAATAACAACTAATTTTCGTACATAAACCACTCAGTCATAAATTTTGATAGTAAATTTAAAAGTAAGCATTTTTTGGAACAATATTTAGTCAAAAACTTAATAAAATAAACATTTGATTTCAATTATATATTTTTTTATAAAAGATACGTAATTTTAATTAAAAGGAGCTAGGTAATTGATAATTGATTTATTTTAAAAGAGTTTAGAACTACGTGAGTATATCAGTAGGTTCAATACTTGGCGAGATGAATAAAATTTTATTTTATCTTGTTTAAATTTTTTTATATATGTAGAAACTAATATTTATTGTAAATTTCAATTATTATTTTGAATAAAATGATAGACAGTATTGTTAATCGAAAAATATTAATACTTTTTAGCAAAAAGTCAGAGATATCTTAAAGAATAATTATTTATATTAATTATTCAAATAAAATGATGACTCAGATTCAAGTTGCCTGGATAAAATCTATTTATTAAATTAATTATATTCAAGTTTAATTAATCTATGGGATGTCAATTTTTTATATAAATTCAAATGCATCTATGCTTAAATTTTTTTTAAACATTATCTAATAATTTTAGTTTCTTAATTAAATTCAATTTTTAAGTATAAACTTAATGCAAGTTATTATTTTAATTTTCCATTTTGTATAATTCTTTTTTTAAAAAAATTCTAAATTAATTTTTATAAACTTATTAACACGATTATATTTTTTAAGCAAAATATCGAATGATTCGTTTTTAAAATTTCAATCTTAAAGTTTATAAATAACAATGTTTTAGAATAAGAATAAAATTATTTGTCTTAGTTACTCATGAAAAGAAAATAATAATTAAAAATATCTTAATTTAAAATTTCTAGTTTTCACTTGAACGCTTTCGTTATATTCAATCAGCCATCTTATTTCATGCTAAGAGAAATAATTTTTACCAAGAAGTTAAAACTTGTTTTCCGAGTTAAGTCTTGAAAAAATTTAGCTTATTTAATTGAAGAAACTTGACGAGCTGAGCTCAAGTATTAACATAACATGTGACATGTTGGTACAAATAGTTCGCAATTTGGTAATTTTGTCCAACACTAGCTCTAATGTGAGTAGCGAAGCAGTTAAATCGCTTCTTGACGAAAGCCAGTCGAGTAAAAACAAAGACAAAGAGGAAATAAGCATTGACTTGGACCAATACAAGTACCATCTTTATCATCCATTGTATCTGAACCAGCGTTTGCACCAGTACAACACCAAAGACACTCTGAGTTCAGCTTCGTCCACTGTTTCGACACCTCAAAATTTACCAAAGTAACATCTAAAATTAAACCCTAAAAGCTTAACTAGATTTTAGATAAGCATAATTATTTATCGATTTGAAAAAAAATTCCGTTTTTTTATTTTTTATGAATGATATTTAAAATTTTTTTAAATAAAAAAATCGATATTTTGATATTTTAAATAGTTGATTAATTTTAAAACCAATTAGCTCAAATTCGTTTAACAAACAGACTGAGCCGTATTCACCATCAAGAATTTCGGTTAAGTCTTGGCCAGTGAGGATGAAGCGGCACGGAACTGGACCGAGCCGTCAATATTCAGCATTTTATGTAAATAGGAGAACCAAGCAAAATAATCATAATCGCTTAGACATGAATAAAATGTCGCTTATTTCTATCAGGTAATAAGAATTATTTTCAATGCAAATATTTAATGTAGGTTCACACTCACATTTAATGTATAATTAAAATGCTTCAGCAAATTCTAATATTATAATTAGAAAATTTTTTGCCTTTTTAGTCTAAAATAATTCTTAATTTTTAATTTTCTATTTTTTTAATTTTAAAATAATGTTGTGTTATAATATTTTTATTTTTAATAATTTTCTTTTACACTAGTTATTTACTTTGTGTAGCTTTTAGTTATTAAAAATGATCAGTTAACTATCAATTATTTAAAAAGTCTGTGCGATATAATAAATAATAATTTTCTCTATTATTATCTTTAAAAATAATGTCTTGCTTTTCTCTCTTATCTTTTTTTATATGATTTAATTAGCTTTAAATGTGATCTTAATTTCGTTCGCTTTATTATTCTTCAAAAATTTAAAGCTTTTAAACTAATTTATTTATTTATTTTTAATAAAAAAATTCACATAAATAGCTTCTTGGTTTTGTTTGTGTTCATGGTGAAATTTAGCTAATGCTTTAGGTTCATTTAAAAGTGAACTAACTATTATTATTTTGCTTAAATAACCATTTTGCTTTTAATAATTTAATGTAAATAAAAATTTAATCATAAATAATTAATTTAAAATTTAGAAATTATCACATTGAGTATATTAAGGAGACTGCATTGTTGGCGGATCCTGTTGCCGAGCACTCGTCTCATTATTTACTTGATTCAATAAATAGCAACTCTGGTAAAATAGGTAAATTTTTTTTACATTCAATGATAATTTGATTTGTTATTTTTGGATTAGATATAAACATGATCAAAACTGATCCAGACGCAATTGCCACCAATGGGCCGTCCATAGCCAAAGCGGCAGAAACCCACAAATCCGGTCACCATCATCACCATCATAGCCACGGTCATCACCACCACCATCACCATAATCATCATCCCCATCACAATCAAAAATCTGATTTAAATTCTAGCTTCTTTAGCGTCATTAAGCACAGGTATATAGAAAATTATATCAATTGAGTAAAAATTAAATATTGTCTTGATCAGATTCAATGATATTGTTCTTTCGGAAAATAATGGCATTCCCACTGAATACTTCTTAAATTGTTGTTCAGATGTTTTTTCAATATTGGACAGTTTTGGTTCCACGGCTTTTTTGCCAGTAAAGATAGATGTTTATGGGAATATAAACGTAAATAAATTATCAATTAATTTTAAGATAAAAGATTATAAGTGTTTTTTTTTTTAAGAAAATTAAACAAAAATATTCAATAGATACAGAAAAGTTCACAACACTTCAATCAATTGTAAAAAGTGAAATCGATGAAAAAAAAACCCACGCAAAAAACTCGGCAACCGATGCTCTCATGTGGCTAAGAAGGTTTGGAAAAAAATTGTTTAATTTTTAAGCTAGGAGATAAAAGCATTTTTTCACAGAGCTGTTTGGTTTTTGAGAGAATTTTTGAGCCATTTTTCAAAATCAGCCGATTCGGTAATGAGCGAATGTGTCCATTTAAGCTACCAAAAAACACTGAAACAGTACCATAATTTTGTTGTTAGGAGCATTTTTTCGCTAGCAATGAGATCGCTGCCGAGTAAGGAGGAATTTTACAAAAGACTTGTTGCCGATCATTCAGTGTATTTGGACAATAAGGAGCAGTTTGAAAACCAAGTAAAATTAATTTAATTATGTGAGTAAAGAAAACTTTATTAAAATTTTATAAATAAAGGTGATTGAAGAAATGAAATTAACTGTAAAAGGCATAGATCGTGTCATAAATATAATTAAAGATTTTTATATCAAAAATAAGCTCGATATTTAAAAAAAATTTAATCTTTAAAAAATTGATTATAGGTGTGTATCAAAAAAGGCAAAAAAGAAAATTTTTGTAAAAAAATTGCCGTGTAAATTTTAGACTTTATTATCTAAATTTTTAAAATATATAATTAAATTCAATCTTTATATTCAAATTAAATTATTAAAATTTTTGTTAAATTTTCAAATTTTCATAATCCAACATTTCATGTTTTATTAAAATCATAAACATAATTAATAATAACAACATAAATTTATTTCAGTGAATTAATCTTTAAATAAATATCATATTTGAATAAATGTAAAGATTTGATTTATTTTTCATCTTTTAATTGATTTTTAACTTTTTATTTTTAATCTGTTTTTACAAGAAAAAATTTTAAATAAAATTAATGTATTTTTGTTTCAGTATTTTCATCTACTTTGAGAATTAATTATACTGAATATTCTTGATATTGCAGCCTCTTTACTCGAAACACAAATTCGGTATCCCTAACAAATACTGTAATGCCTTGCCCCCTAATGCGGCATTTATTTCCAGAATTCTGGATTTTAATGCATGCATTTGACCTTTTTTAAAAAAATATTTTTCTATTTTTCAATTGTTTCAAAATTTGAAACACAAAAAATGTTCTTCGAACATAAGGTTTTTTACATATCAAATGCGGCATTTATACCAAAATTTTGACATTAACTGCAGCATTTTTAGTCGCAGCGTATCTGGAAAAAAAAGTGGGTTAAATGCAGCATTAAAATCCAGAATTCTGGTTTAAAGTGCAATGCATTAGGGGGCAAGGCATTACGGTACCATCTCTTCCATGATAAAAAATTCAAAAAGTCTTGTTTGAAATTGAATTAATTACTTATGGTTAATTTTGTAATAAGCTTCTGATCAAATTAAAATTTTTTTTTCTTTATATTAAAAATATTAAAAAAAATGAGAATATTTCTGTAAATTATCAGGGATGTTGCCTTTAGGTATTTAGTCAAGCAATAAATAATAATAATAATAATCTTTATTCAATAATCACCACGAGGATGAAGTAGAAAACAATTAAATGTTGATTGAAGTTTATTAAAAATAGAGTCTCCATTTTTATCCAAATAATTCCTGACTTTGATAAAAATTTAACAAGGGCTTGGAAAGAATAAATAAAATTTTATTAAAATAATTTATAACTTTTTGTTTGTTTTTGTTTAAAAAAAAAATGGATTTTATTTTTTTAGCTAAAATAAAAACATTTAATTAAAAACTATGGTTTCGCTCTTTTTTGATGAAAATGAATTAGGAAAATAATTTAATCTGTTCCTGAACTAGACGATGAAGATGACGATGACCAATTTTTAGAGTCGTCCATTTGTATTGTGTCACCGTCATTGATACCATATTTTTTAATTTTTTTTGATGATTTTAAAACTTTTTCATTAAAAATTAAACGACATCCATTTTCGAACTGAGGAGCAAATTCGGCTCTTATCTGGGTCTTGATTGCTCCAACCTTGGTGTTAGGGTCAGCTTCAATTGCGAATGTTGCACCATCCGATACTCTTAAGATTGTTATAGCCATGTTTTTTAATAAAAATTTTGTTTTAGATCTTTGAATCTAATAGGAAAACTGTTCTTTTTATACTCAAACTTTTCGTTTGTTAAAAATAAATACGAAATTTACATAATTCTTTCATGTTAAAAAGATTTGATAAAAGACTCATTCTATTTTTATTACCTTTATTCTCAAAAAAACTTTTTAAACAGCTTTTAAAAGACACTTAACTCTATTCAGAGCAATATTATTCGTAAAAGAATTGAAACCAGGTGTATTAAAACTGAACGGTGATTTAAGCTTTAATAAAGCAAAAACTACATTATTTTTTAAATTAATAATTTATTTATTTTTTGTTATTCTACTCTCTTTAAATATTTAAAATATCTTGATTTTAAATCAAACTTGAGTTTCTTTTTTTACTTTTTCCAATACTTCATCAACACTTAATTTGCAGTTTGATAAAATGAGAATTTTATTTCGATTCTTTGATCCCTTGATTAAAACATTAATTAATTAAAAATTAATATCGATAATAAATAAAATACCCTGTCTAAAGAAACATCACTCAATTTAAGTGCAAAAAATTTGGAAATAAATTTAATGAGCTCTTTATTGGCTTCGCCATCAACCGGAGGTGCCCCAATTCTTATATTAATAGCGTTTTCTTCAATACCTTACTTAAATATTTAGGTTGGAATCAAGAAATCTTAATTGATTTAATACCTGATATTTCGGTATCTTTGGCGCCTGGTTTTGCAAATATATTCAGGCATAATTCTCCATTTTTATTTAAATAAACTGGTTTTGAGCTATCAACTAAACTAGATGCTGACTTTGGTAAAAAAATGAAAAATAATTCAAATTATTCTAGCTTACTTGGTTATCTTGTTTGGATTGATTTTTTTTATTCTTGGACATTGACGATTTAGTTAGTTTTTGAGTAAAATTAAAAATTCCTATGCTACTAAAAACTGTCTTGATAATCATTTTGAAATAAATTTTAAAATATTAAAATTAAAAATATTGTGAGAATTTTCAACTTTTTTGTCTTAAAATAAAATTTAAATTATATTTAAGAAAATTAGTTATAACTATTAAATATTTTAATTAATCAAGAATTTATTGAGTAATTGAATTTAGAGACAAGATTCAAAATATTTTTCAAACAAAAAATTATACAAAATAACATAAACACACATCAAATTCTAATTAATTCTAATTTGGTGTTATATAGGCTTTAACTATTTTGACTTCTTCAACTGGTCTATCATCTTTGTCAGTCTGTACCAAGCCGATTCGTTGAACTACTTTCATTCCCGAAGAAATTCTTCCAAATATTGCATGTTTTCCATTTAACCATTCACAAGGCGCAAGAGTAATGAAAAACTGACTTCCATTGGTGTTAGGACCAGCATTTGCCATGCTTAAAATTCCTGCTCCTTTTATATTTCAATATTAATTAATTTATAATTGTAAAATTACCGAATTATAGTTATACCCATATGTTTTAGATCCGGATGTATTTCATCTGCAAAAGTTTTACCATAAATCGATGCACCACCTCTTCCAGTACCTTAACATTGTTTATCGAATTTTAATCTACTAATTATTATTTTATTTCATACCAGTAGGATCTCCTGTTTGAATCATAAAATCTGGAATAATTCGATGAAACTTGACTCCTTTTAATTTAAAAATTATTTTTTTAAAATTAACATAAATTCTTTTGAACCATTATAGTATCCTCTTCTGGCTAGTTCAGCAAAGTTCCTACAAGTTTCTGGCGCATGATTCCAATAAAGCTCGACAATAATAGGACCTAGACTAAATTATTAGAATAAGATTAGAAACTAAGCATAATTTATTGCCAAAGATTGGATAGACCTTGTTTCTAAAGTAACATTAGGGGGTTGCCATGTTTTTGGAGGAATCGAATTAGCGGCGGTTAACATTTTTAATAAGATTTTTTTTTTCAATCTGATATATTTAAGTTTAATTCATTTATTAAAATAAAAAAATAAATTTTAAAAACTTAACTAAATGCTTAGCAAAAAAAATTAATGATTGTATTCAGTCTTCTGAAGACGAACTAGATGATGAAGATGACCAATTTTTCCTGTCATCCATTTGAATAATACCATTATCCTCAACCCTGTAATGTTTAAGTCTGTGTCTTGATTTCATTACTTTTCCATTGAAAAGTAACCTACATCCATTTTTAAACTGAGGAGCAAATTCTTTTCTTATTCTACTTTTTACAGTGTTGACAAAAGTGCTCGGATCTATGTCTTCTATTAAATAAGTTGATCCATCCGAAAGCCGATACACAGTTATGGGCATTTTAGTTTAGTTTTAAATTGAATTCTATTTTAAAATTTTACTTTTATTTTGGCTATTTATGGAAAAAAATTAGTAATATTTAATCTTTAACATTAAATTGCGATGTTGTACAGATAAAGCCTTGAATTTTATAATAATTTATATAGATTCTAGATATTAATATCAAATAAAAGTTTTTTTTTAAATTAGTTTTATCTTTTATTTATAAATGGATAAAAAAAAAAGAAAATTTTCAAATAAACTTTTAAAATAAAAGATAGTTTAAATTCAATGTTACCCAACTTCTAAAAGCCATAAAATTAACACTTTTGATATAATTTTTAAATTCTAAAAATCAAAAATAAAAATCTGTTTCATTAAAAAACAAAAATGATATGATTTTTCATTCAATTGATTTCTTTAAATTAAACCAAATAAATCTTTGAAGAATAAAATTTTATATATTTATTAAAAAATTGAAACAAATAATAAAAATTCTCCAAAATCAAAGCGTATTTTAACATTTAAAACAAGATTTAAAAATGTTCGCTTTGAAATTAAACTTTTAAAACTGGTCACCTTAACATTTTAGTGATTGATTTACAATATTAGCTTTACAGGTAAGACAATTAAATTCTAAACTGGCAAAATTTAGATTAAGGATAGATGTTTATCTTTGATCCAAAGATGACACAAAATTAAAAGTCTAATTTAATCGCCGCGAGTATATGAATGACTGACCAATGTTTCTAAGCTTATGTGGGGATAGACAAAACTGCGTAAATCATTCAAAATAGCATTGAAGCTTAATAGAGAGAAATTTAAGATATTTTTATATTTATGACCAAATACAACTGGTTGCACTAAAATTAAAAGTAGCTTTTAGCTCTAGAGAGGAATGCATTTTTTAAAGAAAAGGAATGAGACCCAATTATTTCAGTTTTATTTGGAAAATATCTTCTAATTATAGAAATTTAAGCTTCAGTTTAAGGATTAAATTTTGTTAGAATCTAAATTTCTATTTTAAATTTAAAAGCAATTTTTTTCTTCATTTGATCGAAATAGCCAGATACCGACAAAAATAAAATTTTGAAAAATTTAGAAAATCTAAACAATGGACACCGAAAGGCGACAAACGATTGAGTATAAATTTCTGCGTCAGAATACTCATCATCCTGTGCCTAAAAAGCGCTACACATTCGTCATCTATCTGGCCCTATTTCATGTGGCTTTCATGGTTTTAATGGGCTTCTTTTCCAAATATAACTTGGACAATAAAAATGGCACCTCGAACTCTTCTGGCTTGTATGCAAGTAAGCGCTTATATACCATCATAAAACACCTAAATATGGCATTTAGACTTTAGCTTTAAAACAAACAATAAATAACTTAGTTTCATACCATTTTTATGGTAAATAAATGCTATTTAAGTCAGGTTTTTTTTAATGAATATAAATTGGATGTGTAAAAATTTAAATAAATGAAAATGTCTGGTCAAAAGTTAAACAACAAGGCAATTAAATCAAAAATTTTTCCAGTTTTTTTAATTCTTTTTCATTTATGTTTTATAATTTTGTTCGCTCTGTTCACAAAATATGACCCAATTTATGGACAAAATCAGGTCCCAAGTCTTTATGCCAGTAAAAAAACGCCATGAAAATATAAAATTATATTTAAATTAATATTGAATTTTAATTAACATAGTGTTTATGGATGTTCATAGTATGATGTTCATCGGTTTTGGATTTTTGATGACTTTCTTAAAAAGATATGGCTATGGAGCTGTTGGCTTGAATTTTATAATTGCTGCTTTTGTTCTTGAGTGGTCTATTTTGGTCCGCGGTTGGCTAGAAGCTGGTCTTAATGGAGAAGCTGACTTTACAATAAATGTCAAAAAGTATTTTTTACTTTTTTGCAAATGAATGAAATTTATCTAATATTATTAAATAATATTCAAAGTTTATTAGTGGCCGATTTTTGTGCTGCAGCTGTTTTAATATCCTTTGGTGCTGTTATTGGCAAAGCTAGCTTGTCACAACTAATAATAATGGCCATATTCGAGGTTGTCATTCAAGGGGTTAATGAACTAATCGGTTTACACTATTTAAAAGTAGAAATAACTTTATTTAATAATTCAATTAAAATAATATTAAATTAAATTGAGGCTTATGATGTCGGAGAGTCAATGTATGTTCATGTTTTTGGAGCATATTTTGGTCTAGCTGTTTCCAAAGTCCTTCAAGGAACTAGAGAAATTGAAAGTACTAAAGAAAACTCACATTATCATTCAGATTTATTTGCCATGATTGGTACAATTTTTCTTTTCCTCTATTGGGTATTACTTATTTCCAAATCAAAACGTATATAAATATTTTTCCAATTTTAGCCATCTTTTAATTCAGCTGTAGCAGTTGATGAAGGACAAACAAGAGCTATAGTTAACACATTCTTGGGAATAGCATCTTCATGTGTAGCTACATTTATTATCTCATTATTGGTTGGAAAAGGCCGATTGAACATGGTTCATATACAAAATGCTACATTAGCCGGTGGTGTGGCAGTTGGAGCAGTAGCAGATATGCAGATTGAGCCTTTTGGTGCAATGATTATTGGAACAATAGCTGGCATAATATCAACATTAGGTTTCCAATACTTGACGCCAACTCTAAACGAAACGATTGTTCATGATACCTGTTAGTTAATGTTGATTTTTGAAATTAAAATTACTGATTTTTGTATCTAGGTGGTGTAAACAATTTGCATGGAATGCCAGGTATCTTGTCGGGCATAGCAAGCGCCATTGTAGCTGCCACTGCTACACGCGATAACTACAATGGAAATAGACTTTATGTGTTCTATCCATCCAGAATTCCTATGTCAAATTCAACAGAATATTCTAACTTTTCGCTTGACTCAAGTGAGTTCTCTCAAGGAGGTCTAGGCAGAACGGCAGCAGTTCAGGGCGGCTACCAAATGGCAGCTCTGGCAGTAACACTTGGCATGGCAATTATTGGTGGCATAATCACTGGCTACATCATGAAACTACCAATAATCGAACAAATACAGGATATTGAGGAGATGTTTGATGACGAACCAAATTGGTTAACTCCTGAGGACTATTCTTTGAGATTAACAGAGGTTCGAGTCCAAAATCGTCAAAGTGAAGAGGAAATGCAAGAAAAACGAGTCTTGCACACATCTACATAAACCAATTCTTCAAATTTACTTTATTTTTTAAAAATTTATTCAAAAAATTAATTAATTCCATTTCCCAATTAAACGCTTTTTGTCCATAAAAGAAAAATATTTTTTTTTTATTATGTGATACATTTGAATGTTTTCAAATATGGACAATTTGCATTTATTAATTTTGATTATTTCTAGCTTTGATCATTTGAAATCAATAAAATTTATAACCCTTTGTTTAAAAAAATTTTATTAATTTAATTATGTTTACATAATATTTCAAATATTGATTATAAAATTAATATAGTTTATTGTTTTTACATAACTATTATAGCGTAATTAAAATGTTTTAAGCATTTATTAGTGTTGAAGCCCATTAAATAAGAACAAAATTTTCATAAAAATGAAAATTAAAAAAGTCATATAAACAATTTATAGCATAAATAATAAATTTTAGAGTAACATTTCACAGTTTAGACAACATTATAGCTGCATTTTAACTCATTTAAGTTGAGTGAAATATATCACTGTTGAAAAATAAATCTTTACTTAATTAAAAATATATTTAATATTATTTAATTAATTTTTGTTTTGTTTTTTGAATTTGCTGAATATTAATTTTAAATAATAATTAATTATTTCAAGATCCCGAAAGTAAACTTGTCTCAATTAAAAATAAACTTCATGATTTCTGATTGCAGAAATTTCGGTTGAGGAGCACCCAGAGAGATTACTGATTAATTTATAACTTTATCAGAGAAATTCAAATCATGAAATCTTAATTTAAAATTAGCATCAATTTTTAATTAAGTCCAATATTTAACTTATTTGTTTAGGCAAATTATTTCGTTGCCAAATTAACATGGTTATTTTCAAAGGTAAAATTTCAAACATATATTCTTTATTACATTTTTTGATTTAGATTTCTAAAAAAACTATTTTTACTTTTAAATAAATTATTTTATAAAATATCTTAAATTTTTTCGTAAGTCCAAATGGTTATCAAAAAAACTGGACTGAATAAATTATTATAAAGTTTCTATTCAGGATGAAAATTTTAAAATTAAAACTATTGATTTTTGTTCAGCAGCATTGTACGGTGCCTTACCAACTATTATTCTTCTCTATTTAGTGTTAATCATCATAATTAATAATTTTAGCTAGATGAAAAATTATGTTGGGAATCGAGAAAAATTTTCCTCATTTTCATCCTTCTAGTTCGATTTATTTGCAATCAAAAATTATTCTTTTTTCCTCTCAAGTAAGCTCGAAATTTTCGCCAGGATTCTAGCAATATGGCTTTTGCTAAACAAAAACTATAACTAGATAACTTATAAATCAACATAAGGCATATTCAATACCGGGTGCCACTTTATCATAATATAACCCGCATAATATCCCAGCTCAGGCTTCGAATATGCACTAGTAGCGTATTCAGTTTTTCAACTAACTCATATTATAATAATTAATAAATAATTGTTCTTAATTGTTACAAAAATTCTCTTATACGATTAGCTTACAACTAATGGTAAATTCACCAGCAAGTTTTGTTGCTGAATTTGTTTGTTTAAATCGAGCAGACACATTAAGGAATAAAGTAATACAAAAATTAGTGTTAATCATTAGGCTTTTAAATAATGATGATAATTTTAGTTTAAAATTAAGTTTTTCAAGCTTGCTGAATGGTTTTTGGCAAAAAGGATAGATTATTTTTACCTTGATTAAAATTGATCTTTGAGCTCGAATCCCATTTAGCGTAATATGTTTGTTTTAAGAATTCAAAATTTTAAACTTAACTTCATAGTTAAATATTAATATTATTTTTTCAAAATTTTCTTCTTTTTTATTAGACGTGAATGTTTTAGTATAAATTGATTTTTTCGTTAATCTTAATTAAATTGTGAAATGATTATATCAATAAATAAAAAATGTTTTTTGGTTTAAAAGCTTTCTTTTTTACTTAGCCTACGAGTAAATAAACACTTTTTACCAATCTTTAAAGAAAACATTGGCAATGTAAAGAAAATTTTCAAGATTAAAGTCAAAGATTTGTATAATTAGATTTAAATCATATTTTACCTAAATCTGTCAATCCAAAGTTGTTAGGACTTATATTTTTATAAGCTTGATTTTTTAGCCTTATATGCCTCTGATATCAGTGATTTATAACTCTATATTAATTATTTAATATTATAAATATTTAATCTAAATTCAAATAAGGCTCAGTTTTTTGTTCTGGCTGGTTTTAATACCCGAATTCGAAACATTAATCAATTCAGCTAGAAAAAAATTTATCTATCAATTTATTTAACAGCTTATTTTTTTTAAAAACATAGAGGAGTTGAGCGAATCTAGGAATATTTTTTGTCGAAAAGTAATTAATCATTTTAATACCGAGCTGGTTTTTAACAATTAATTTAAGTTAAACCAAGTGCGGATATGACTCCATTTGGATATTGATTTTTCATTTAAATATAATAGCACTCTAGAGTACCTAAGTGTATTTAAGTTTTTTAAAAAATATCTTAAAATTTATTAGTTTAATATTCAAGAATAAAACTTATTTCTATATATGTCTATATTTCCTAGAAAAGATAGAAAAGCTGATTTAAATGCATTGCGTAACACATTCTTTTATTCTTGTATTACCTGTTACCCAACTTTTTTCATTAAATGAGCAAAATAAATGGGAGCCAAATTATCAAACATCAATATGGTAAAAGATTAAATATTGCTTATTTTTATCAAATTTCAGATTTACATATTATTCTAGTTTTGGTTTAAAACAGCGTTGCTGAAAATTATATACTTGGCTTTATTGGAATTCAATAATCAACCTTTTATAATTAAAGTTTTTTCCTTCTGCTTGCAGTTTCATTAGAAAACCATTTTTTTTAGCTAGATCTGCTTCTTGTTTGGTTTGATTAGATATAAAGCAATAAAAAAGCAAGAAGAGAAACAATATTATAACAATAACAGCACCAAAAGCTCGTATCAAGATAAGCTTTTAGCAATAAAATATAGCAATTTAAATAACATAAAAAGAAAACATAAAAAATAGGAAAATTTTCCGCTTATTAGATTTTAAACTATTTTTTTTTCCAGTAAAATTATTCCCTAGTTAAGAAAAGGTTAACTAAATTATTATCCATTTTAAATTTAAATTAATAAAAAAATAGATAAATTTTTTGTTTGATATCATATTCTTATTATAACAGTGAAACAATTGAGAAATTTGTTTAATTTAGAGAATTATTTCAAATTTAAAAAAATTTCATAATTTTAAATTGAGGAAAAATTTACGAAAACATTATATATAAATTAAACAAACAAAAATTAATGTTAACCTGTAGCTAAATTAAAGTATGTTTTCATTAAAGGGAAGTTGTAAGCATTTGTTAATTTTTTAATTCTCTATCAAAAGAAAAGCTGATTAAAAACAATCATAAATTAATTTTATTTAATTAAAGATAGTTATTTCTTGTTATATTTTCAAATATTAGAAGCCTTTCAGATGAGATCACTAATTCCCAAATGAAACAAGCCATCCAAGTAAGCTATTAGCTTACCATTAACAAATCTAAAAAAGATCACCACACAGGTTAGTTGATCCAATTTTTAAACAGAATAAAAGGTCATGTTCTTATGTATGATGTATATAGCTTCCACAGTGGCTTTCCGAGCTTGAAAAAGTTTTTTTTTTAGGATTATTATTTTTTATAAAGATAGTAAGCTAGTAAGCAAAAACTATCTGTATATCATTTTTTCAATTAACCTAATGGATTAGACAATCGCCCAAAAGCGATTGCTTTAATTGGAAAAAAATGTAATTAGCGATCAAAAAAGTCAGAAATTTTTCTCTATGAGTGAAAAAGATAAAATTTTCTTTTCAAATTTGTAAAATTTTTAGCTCAGCTTCATAAATCTTCAAAAATCGCTTTTTAATAACTTTGGAACATTTTATGAAGATAAATTACTTTAAGCTTAAATAGATAGCAACAAGAGATTCATTCATAACTTAGTATTATGGATAATTTAAATAATTTATTGATAAATAATGATAAGTAAAGTTATTTATTTTTATTTATATATGCGAAAGGCTTATAATTTTAAAATCATTTTGGAACTATAGCTATTGGAATTATAGTGTTAAATTTAATATTTATCCGAATTAAAAAAAAATATGATGTTTAATTTAGATAAGCTTCTCAATTTAAAATTTCATATATGAAATATTAGGATAAGTTTAGTTGCCAAATGCTGGATATAATAATGCCATGGTTGCATAGAATAATTTTCAATTTCATATTCTACCAAACATCTAATTTAAATTCTAAAGGAAATATTAATAATTATGAAATAAGAAGCTATTAAAATGTTAGACAAATTGAGTTTTATTTTTACACCTTTAAAAATAAATATAATAGTACGATTAAAATAGTTATTTTGGAATTTTATAAAGAATTATGTAAATATGAATTCATTTTAGATACAATATAAAAAAGCTCAATCGATTTTTTCTTTAAAAAAAATAAAATAAAAATAATTTTTTTGATATTAATTTAGATTGAGTTTAAAGTCAAAACTCGTTTTAATTAAGATTGCTTGCTCAATGAGATGAGGTTGGATATGTTGCCAACCTAATAACATGTCTAATTTATATTCATCAGCACAGCTTAAAACAAATCCATCTCAAGAAAATTTTCAGCTTTATTCATTCAATCAGAACACTACGGCTACGAACAATTCGAATCCGAAGTTCGGACGCTCGCCGCATTTGAACGCCAGACAGCTTCCGAATCAAAAAAACTTTTCAGACAATTCGTTCTATCGTCAGGGATCAAACGACTCAAATTACAGTGGTCCGTCAAGTGGCGGCGACTTTAGCTACGAGGAGGTTGAAAGAAATAAAATTTCTAGATTAAATCCCATACCAAGTGGTAGTAGTAGTGCAAACTTAGGTGCTACTGCTACTGCTGGCCGCAGCCGAGCAGACAATAAGCAGAACCAACAACGAAGCCAAGATGCCAAACAAGAAATTGAGCTATGCAGGGTACATTTAAGAAAATATATTTTTTTAATAATGTATTTATTAATTTCTGTTTTATTCAATAAGACTAAACCGGTATTATTTGCTGTTCGAACCAATGTTTCTTACGAGCCCTCGAAGGAACACAATGCACCTGTCCCTTTGGACATGATTGTTAGCTTTGATGTTAAAGATTATCTTCATATTAAACATGTAAGAAAAACAAATAGAATTTTACTTAATTTATAATAGATAACTCGAAATAGAAATATATTGTCTAATTTATTTAGTAATATTATTTTTTTTGTTCCGTTCTAGTAATAATTAGAAAAAAATCGATTTTTAAATTCTAATAAAATCTAATCACTTCCTATTTTTAGATATTAGATATAAAACTCATTTATTTAATTTCTTGACAAATAAGATAAATTTTGTAAACTTTCATCATGATAAAGTATTTTTAATAGCTAATAATTCCTATTTTAATACTTCCAATTTAGATGTATAGTAATTAAGTTGTTAATTTTCTGACTTTTAATATTTACATCAACAAAAAATAAATTTTATTTTACCTGCTTTTATTCAATAATAATAAGAAGAAAAACTACAGTATGTGTATAATAATTATTGTAATTTGGTATAAAAAAATAATAACCATTTCAACTAAGTTTTTTTATTTTATTTTTTTATATTTAAATTATTAAAATAGCAATTTTGTCTTATTTAAACTAGAATCTGATTTAAAATTTTTAAAAATCGCCCTTAAGGCATTCATATGGTAGATGTCTACCTTGTAAGACATGATGACATATCGTTTTGGGAATACATGGTACACCAGACCATTTCGCTTTTAGCATATTTTTTGTTATGACCATGTCGTAAGTCTCCAAATCTTTCATGCATCTCTTCGATCAGATCCAATTTGGGGTTTTAACCAACAAATGCCTTCGGAATTCTTTTCGTTAATCGATTGTTTTCGCTTTAATGAAATAAGTTTCTAAAAAATATAAAATCCTTATCAAGAGAAAAAAATAAAATTTATCAAAACTGAAAAATAGAATAATATATATTTTTTAAATAAGATACCATAATTTTTAAGTTTCATTCGACAAACTTAATTAAAAAGGAAAAATTTTAATTTTAATTGTTCCACGATATTTTTTACAGCCTTTTCTACCATGCTTGTAATTGTAAATATGTTTGTCACAATCTACTGGTCCACTTGTTAAGTGAAAATACCAAAGGATATTATTTATATATTTATTAAACTAAAAAATGATAATTTGGAAGTAAGAAACTCTCCGGCTGTTTGGAATGCATCTTAGTCCTCCCTTTCAGCCGCATAACCAATGTTCTTTATGTCTAAAAAAAGAAATGTTAGTAAAGAAAAGGATAAATACAATTGAAAATTTGCATAAAAAAATTTAGATTACAATTAAATTTAAAAGGATGTTATCTAATTATAAATGTTGAATGAGTCTCTGAAATACTTCTATAGACTCACAATTTTGTAAATAATCAATGATTGTGTAAAATTTATTTGTGGTATCAATTTAAAATACTGTAATCTAAATTCGGGTCTTTAATAATAAAAAATCTATTATTTAATATTAAAATAATTAACTAGAAAAAATGATATTAAGTATTAACACATTTTAATTGATAAAATATATATTGTTTATAATAAATTGATTTACTTAATAAATTTTTATATTTTAATAATTATTTTCAATTAAAGAAATTCAATAATGACTGGTGGATTGGCCGACTTGTCAAGGAAGGCTGCGAGTGCGGATTTATTCCAAGTCCAGACAAACTGGAAGCTATCAAAATTCAGAACACACTTAAAAACGCTAAATTGGGAAAAAACAACACTGTACAGCAATTGCAGCAATCTGATAAAACCAACAAAGCTCCATCGATGTCAAGCCTTGACAACGATCCAATGAACAACGCAACAGGTAACGGAGAAGCAAACGAAGACAGCGAAAGCTTAAACAAAACAAACACCTCAGGCCAAGAGAACAATGCCACTGGCAACGGGTCTACCACGCCGTCAACATCAGCCAAACAAAAAAAGACCTTTTTCAACAAAAAAATCGGCAATATACCTGTTTATGAGGTCGTTCCTTCAATGAGACCAGTGGTCATTGTGGGACCATCTCTCAAAGGCTTCGAAGTAACTGACATGATGCAAAAGGCTATATTCGATTTTCTTAAACAACGATTCGAAAATCGTATCATAATTACTCGTGTTACCGCCGATTTGTCTCAAGCTAAGCGTTCAGCACTAAGCACGCCTGGCACAAGCAAACGATCCATGTCCAATCCGGCCAAGAACAATGCCACATCGTCAACTAATTCTGGTGCTAATTCGTCTAATAACCCTTCCAATTCAAATGCTACTGAGGTCCAGCACGAAATTGAGCGCATATTTGAACTGGCCAAATTTCTCCAATTAATTGTTCTCGATTGTGACTGCATCAATCACCCAACTCAATTGTTAAAGACCTCATTAGCGCCCATTATTGTCTACCTGAAGATAAATTCAATTAAAGTTCTGCAACGACTGATCAAAACGCGCAATAAATCGCAAAAAAGCTCAAGTATGATGAAGCAACAATTGTCACATGCTGAAAAATTGTCCCAAACTGACCCGAACTACTTTGATGTTATACTAGATGAGAACAGATTGGAAGACGCTTGTGATCACTTGGCAGATTTTTTGGAAGCCTATTGGCGAGCAACTAATCCACCAATTGCGTCTTTGTCGCGCTCATCGTCATCTAGTTCGGCCGATGGCCATCACCACAAGCCTCCCATGATCAAAGTAACATCACCCAATATGCCAGTGGCGCCTGCCGCTGCCAAAATTCTCGGCATATCGGCTCATCCAAACTACCAGAGACCACAAGTTCAAGCTAAGCCTTACAATGCCAATAGGCTGTACGATCACTATTCAGTTAATTCAGGTCCACCAAACACAAATATTTCACCAGCCACGTCCCAATATGTCGATCCAATCACTGGCATCTACATGGGACCGCCAGCGGCACCAAAACCTCAGCCAAACCCAATCATGGGTCTTAATCCGAATTTGGTCAATCAGCGCATGAATCAGACCTACAGAGATCCCGAGTACTCTGAGGACGAGTACAACCGAGGTGTTAGATCAATGCCTCAGCAATCTCAGCTGCAGACTCAAGCTGACCCGTTTTCAAGAGTAAATAGTCAATATAACCATTTACCAAATAATTTGCCGACTAAAGCTCATTCATACATGAATAATTCTGGTTTTGACTACCAGTATCAGAATTCGTCTTCCAGTCAAAATAGAAGAATGTAGAATGATAAAGATAATATTTAATTCTGTTTATCTAGTCACCCTTTATTGTTAAAAAATTGTTTGCGGCTGTTTACATATCAACTTGGTAATTTAATAGATTGAACGCCATGATTAGAGCAGAAACAAGTGATTGTTTTTTACTTTTTTTGAGTGAATTTAAACCAAAACTAAAGCGGAAATTTGTCCAAAAACTAATTTTTATATTATTTATTCATGCTGTATTTATTTTGAGCATTAACTTAACTTTTATTGTCAAAAAATGGATCAGAGATTCCAAAAAGACTTTAAAAAAAGAATTTCGAATCTCTTGGACTTAATTTATATTATAAAGGTTTTCTTTTCGTACTAATTAAACTATTTAAACTATTTTAAGTTTTTTTGACCCTCAATTATTTTATAAAGTTATTTGGGAGTATTTTGTTTCAGGTTTTTATTTAACTATTTAAAAATTTAATCTTGTTAATAATTTTTTAATCAAAAATAAAATTTTAAATTGATTTTTTTTCATTTATTTATTTAGTTAAACTAACAACACTAAAAAAATATAAAAAGAAGTTCAAATTGGGAGATTTATTGATCAAATTTTCAAAATTAAATAAAAGAAATATTGTAAGGCCTCAAGTAATACCAGAAATCTTGTCAAAAGACTCCCAGTATTTGAAATATTTGAAAAAGTAGTTATGTTAGAGTCTAGGGAGTCTTTAGATTGTGTTATTTCAAACTGTGCTAAGGCTACATATACGTTAAAACTAGCAGCTAAAAAGGAAATAGAGAATATTAGTCTAATAGAAAAAAAAGATAATTATATAAAGTACATATGTAAGGATAGATATAGTGTCCAAATAAACCCAGAATGTATGTGTCCTGATTGTACAGACTGCAGTTGTTCAATCAGGACACATACAATAAATTTTCCAGGTATTGTTTTGAAGTCTTTTATTAGCAAAACTAAATCAAAAAAACGAAAAGCTGGGTATTGGTATCAGAAAGATTAAATTAAATATTTTGAAAAATTTTATTTTTATGTGCTTGTAAAATTTTATTAGAATCATTTTACGAGGTTGTAATCTTTTTTGATAAATAAATACAAGTTTATGTAAAATAAATAATTCAATAAATCGATAAATAATTCAATAAATAATTATATAAACTTGGTTGAGACTAAGAAAGTCTTTGATAATTCAACAAAGCTTGAAGACAGATGATTTGATGTTAATATCTTATAGAGAAACAACCATTAATACAAATGAAGGCAAGATTTGGTGATCTGGACCATTTGGACTCCAAACAATTGAGACCAAAACGGAATATTTACCAGACTTAAGTCAGTATGTAAATCAAAGCAAATAATTAAAAATCTAGAAATACAAAATTTTAGTAAAAGCACATTGGTATATGGAAGTGATTGCTGGGTAGTGTCTGAGTTCAATAGAAAATGCCTAAATATCTTTCATACTAGTACCCTGAATTCTTGGGATACACTGGTCTGAAAGATTATCAAACAATGAATTATATAGTTGAACCAAGTCAGAGTCATTGAGTCAAAGAATCAAGAACAAAAGACTGCGGTGGTTTGGATATGTGCTTAGAATAAAAAGAATACGAATACCAAAAAAAGTAATGTCCAAATGATGCACATAAATAAGGAAAAAAATTCCTAAGATCGATTTCATATAAATCTTAATTAATTCATCAATTGATTTTTTAATTTCCATTTATACAAAATAATTTTAAAAAAAATTTAATATGATTTTTGTGAAAATTAAAAATTTTTAAAACAATTTAAATTTAAGATACAATTTTTCTAAACATTTTGATAATATTTTAAATAATTCAACATTTAAAGATAGTTTTTTGCTTTTATTAATTTATTATCTTTTTTTATTTTTGGACTAGAAATTGCTCTCATTAGTTAAATAAAGCTTTAAAGTATTGATTAATTGATCACTTTATACAATTTGAACTTATTATAATTATTTTTAGATCTTATTTATAAGATTTTTTTTTAAATTTAGCTATTTAAAAACATATTTCAATATTAAAAAAAAATAAGAATGAGAGACTTACTTTAGTTTTATAATTGTTATTGTAAATAGTTCCAGTTATCTAAAAAAATGAGCAGGTAAAATAATTTACTTGATATAATGCACATTTTAGATTTCCATGGTTGAAGCATACCTTTTAGAATAAATAGTATTTTTAAATATTTTTTTGATTTTATTTATTAAATAAATTGCCTTATGATTTTATTATAGTAAAAGTATTAAAAATTGTTAATTTTATTCAAAATTAAGATTAGAATTTAGTTTACAAGTAACATTTCAAATCAAAACTATCTTTTTTAATAAAACAAATGTGTAAAAGTCAGTTTGTAAAATTTCGAGTAAGATTTATATAATTCTAATGAGTATTTTGAAACTTTATAAGAAATTTAATACCAATTGTAAGGACTCTACAATTAATATTTTAAAATTTTTATTTACATTTGAAAGCGCCACGCTTTAATGAAAGAATTTTTAAAATAAAAGTCTGATTTAAAAAATTAATTGGAAAAAAATGAAGAATGCTTTATTTTCATATTCCATTTTCTGGCTTGAAAATTTTCCTTTTAAAACCCTTTGAAAAATATTCGAATAGCTTAGTTGAAGCCAACCCAATGTTTTTAAAATTCTTAAAACATTTTATTTATATATAACTTCGTAGACTTTATAAAAGAAATGAACAAAAGAAAAATAAAAAGCTACACCCAAAAAAACAGCTTACCTGAAATAAAGTATTCACTTCTCATTTATAAAAATGAAAGAAAAAAGCGAAATTCCTTAATCTTAAATTGTCTTCTGTAAATTTTTCATATTCAAGGTGCAAAATTGAACTAGAAAGAATCATAAAATAAAATATAAAGAGCACAGATCATCCTAAATTCGTCAAATAAATAAAAATTTTCTTCTAATTACACAATTCTTTAACTTTTCTCTTTAAATTTATTTTCGAATTTCCTTAAAGGCCAATTTTTATCAATTATTCTTGAATTTATTATTTAACTTTTAATTAATAATAAATAGATAATGAAGATAAAAAATTTTTTCCAATCAGTTGCATTCTATTTGATAATGTTTCAAATAGTTTTTATAGTATTGTTGGGTGTTTTTGGTGAATTTTATTCATCATATACAAATGAAAACAGCAATATTGGAAATCTTTATCCAAGTTAAATGATTATGAAATTAAATGCTCTAAAACTTAATCTTTAATCAATTAAGTGTTCATGGATGTTCATAGTATGATGTTTGTAGGTTTTGGCTTCCTAATGACCTTTCTAAAGAGGCACGGTTTTGGAAGCTTAGGCTTTAATTTTTTGATAGCAGCTGTGGTTGTCGAGTGGGCCATTTTGATGCGTGGATGGATCCGAATGATTGAATTTAGAACAGGAACCTTTAAATTAGAACTTTCACAGTAAAATTATTATTAAAAGTTTCTAAAATTAATTAAAATTTTTCTTCTAAGTTTATTAGAAGCAGATTTTTGCGCTGCTGCAATATTAATCTCGTTTGGTGCAGTGATTGGCAAAGTTACTCTATCACAATTATTAATAATGACCTTTATAGAAGTTTTTATTCAATCATTCAATGAATATATCTGTGTTCATTACATAAATGTAAAATTAAAATAATTTTTATAATGATTTTTTTAAGTGAAAATTTAAGTCCTATGATATCGGCGAATCAATATACGTTCATGCATTCGGTGCGTACTTTGGTCTAGGCGTAACCAAAGCTCTTCACTGTAAAAAAATTGAAAATGAAAAAGAGGGCTCTTCTTACAATTCAGACTTATTTGCCATGATTGGAACTTTGTTTCTCTGGTTATATTGGGTAAAATTAAATTATTTGTATTTTACCAACTAAAAGTTTTATATACAAAAGCCATCATTTAATTCAGCCACAGCCGTAAACGACGAAGCAAAGACACGAGCTATAGTAAATACATATCTATCGCTGGCTGCATCATGTATCACTACATTTATGATGTCTGTGATTGTCGGAAAAGGTAAACTCAAAATGAGCCATGTGCAAAACGCAACACTGGCTGGTGGTGTGGCAATCGGAGCAGTAGCAGATGTGGTAACTCGACCTGTTGGTTCAGTTATTATTGGATCGTTTGCTGGAATCGTATCTACATTAGGATTTCAATATTTGACTCCATTATTGAATAAAATAACCATCCATGATACATGTAAAACTTTTAGAAAATATAAACATAAATGATATTTTTTTATAGGTGGGGTCCATAATTTACATGGTATACCAGGAATAATATCTGGAGTGGCTAGTGGAATTGTTGCTGCCGTGGCAAATAGAGATATTTTTGGAGGAAACAAGTTAATTATTATCTAATTAAATAAAGATAATCGAAAATAATATTTTTTTAAGATTGTTTGACTATTATCCATCAAGAATCCCTGTTTTTGAATCAGCTGAATACAATCGACTTAATATTAGCTTAACTGAATATTCTGAAGGAGGGTTAGGTCGTTCAGGTGTCGAACAAGGTGGATTCCAGATTTTAGCTCTTGTTTTAACGCTTGGAACGTCGATAGTTGGCGGTCTTCTCACTGGTTTAGTCATGAGAATACCTATTTTTGGTAAAATTCATGACCAAGAGAACATTTTCGAAGATGAACCTTTTTGGGATATGGAAGAAGAGCCTTTTGAAGCCAAAAAATATGAAATGGCTGATAAGATGGTGAATCTCTAAAGATCCTTCATTATGATTTATTATTAAGTTAGAAAATTTATTAAAAAATCTATTTATAAATCAAATTATTTTTTCACATTCTTTTAGATTAATTCATTTTGAATAATTTAAGTTTCTATTTAAGTAAACAAAAAATTATACTTTTTAATTCATTTTTCTTTTGCCTTTAATAAAATAATATAAAATTAGACAAATTTTTTTTTATTAATTTGACAGATTAAATTTAATCAAGTCTATTTTTAATTTAATACAGTATTTAAAAAATATTTGTTTAGAAAAATCTAAAAGATTATAATTAAAATAAATTTTTAATGAATTAAATTAGTTTTAGATAAATTTTTAAGATTTGTTTTTAAATTTATTTTATTACACTTTATGAGTAAAAAAAATCTATCTTTATCTTACCAATTATATAAAATTTTAAAATAGTTTTTTAATTTATTATAACATTGCCGCTTAAAAACCAATATAATAAAACTAGTTATTGTAAATTTTTTTATCAAAAAACTAATTACCCATTGTTAAAAGTTAAATTTGAAATCGAAAAGAAATATTTATTTTTGCTATTAAAAACTTGAAAGAAACTTATTTAATAAAGATAAGCAGATTACTTTATATTCTTGGACTTAAAAAAAATTAAGACTATTTTGAAAAATGGCGAAAATTGTCAAATCAATTGGTTTTTTTATATTGTTCCAAATAATTTTTATTGTATTGTTTGGTGTTTTTGGTGAATTTTATATCACTGGAGTCACCGATGATGGTGCCTATCAAAGTAAAATTTTAACTAAAATTCAAAATATGAGCTAAACTCATTACAGAATTTATGAATATTCATGTCATGTTGATTGTCGGATTTGGATTTTTGATGACATTCCTCAAAAGACATGGCTATGGAAGCGTTGGTTACAATTTTTTGCTAGTAGCTGTTGTCTTTGAATGGGCTATTCTAATGTTGGGGTGGATTCAAATGATTAAGAAAAAAGAAGCACGATTTCATATAGAAATAATGGAGTAATTTTCTCTACTGGTAAAATTACCAATATTTATATCATTATATTTAAGTTTGCTCGAGGTTGATTTTTCCACAGCGGCAGTTCTTGTGTCACTAGGAGCTGTAATGGGAAAGGCCACAATATCGCAACTTTTGATCATGTCTTTAATCCATATTCTAAGTCAAACATTCAATAAATTTATTTGCGAACAATTTATTTTGGTATAATATTATTTTAATAATTAACAATTTAAATATTATGAGTTGATTATTAAAGCAAATTTTCTTAACTCTTATTTTAACTAAAAGTAATAAAAAAATTCAAAATTATAAGATTAAGAAAATTATTAACTAGACTATTAAATTAATGAAGAAATTTTTTATTTTTATTTGAAACAATTTTCACAATAGATACATGATGCTGGAAATTCAATATATGTTTTTGTATTTGGATCATTTTTTGGCTTAGCTGTGAATAAAGTTTTGAACGTGGGAAAACTTGATAGTGACAAAGATAAATCGTCTTACATTTCAAATTTATTTGCCATGATTGGAACTTTGTTCCTTTGGTTATATTGGGTAATTTTCTGTAATGTTAAATAAAATTATTTTTAAAAAATCAATTGTCAAGCCTTCATTTAATTCAGCTTCAGCAAAAGGTGGGGCTGCTGGTATAACTCGAGCTGTAGTAAATACATATCTATCGCTGGCTGCATCATGTATCACTACATTTATGATGTCTGTGATTGTCGGAAAAGGTAAACTCAAAATGAGCCATGTGCAAAACGCAACACTGGCTGGCGGTGTTGCAATCGGAGCAGTAGCAGATGTGGTAACTCGACCTGTTGGTTCAGTTATTATTGGATCGTTTGCTGGAATCGTATCTACATTTGGATTGAAATTTTTAAATCCTGTTTTTAAAAAAATCAAAGCTCATGACACAAGTATTTGATTATTGATTAATTATTACATTTTATTATTTTAATATTTTTAGCTGGAACTTTTGCAGTTTTTGGTTTATCAGGTTTGATATCAGCTATAGCTAGCGGAATTATTGCAGCAGTGGCAAATGAAAGCATGTTTGGATCATTGTTGTAAGAATGATTGGGCATTTTGTGATATACCTTTATTTATTTTTTTAAGGCTTTATGAGTTTTATCCGGCAAGAATAGATCCTAACAATATTGTTTTAACAACTTCACTCGGAAGAACTGGCTTTGGTCGTACAGGTGTTCAACAAGGTGGATTTCAGATTCTAGCACTTGTTCTTACTTTCGGTATGTCGATCGCCAGTGGTCTCCTGTCTGGTATATTAATGAGACTTCCACTTTTTGATAAAATGCAAGATACAGAAGAAATGTTTGATGATGAAAATTTTTGGGAAATTGACGAAGATGTTTTTTTGAATTTTCAAAAATATGGTTTTAAAGATAACATCATTATTCGGATTTAACTGAATTTATATTATATTTAAAATAAAAAATATCAATTTTATAGAATAAATTTAACAAATTTTTATCTTTAACTCTAAATTGAAAATTTAATTTTTTGTCATCTTACTAAAATTAATGGGCCTTTAAATTTCATAGAATCTTTAAGTTTAATTGCTTTATTGTACCTTTAAAAATTTTCATTATGATTTATTTTTAAGTAAGAATATTTATAGCAAAATCTATTAATAAATTAAAATTTTTTTTCACATTCTTTTATTTTAATTAATTTTGAATTATTTAAGTTTCCATTTAGTTAAAATGCCTTACCTGCCGCTCAGAAAACCCAAGACAGCTAATCAAGCTGCGGCTACCTTAAGGGGAAGCTGAAAATGATGAAAGATAACAAGCGAAAGAAAGAAGAACCTAACCAAACAAAACCCACATAGCTTAAAATTAATTTTTTAAATATTTTTGAAATTTTATTTTAAGTTATGAAAAAAAAAGATAATGTCTTTAGATAGTTAGAAATCGAGGACAATTTGCTTCTAAGGGAAGATACTATACATAAAGAGACTATAAATATAACTTTAAGATGAGTCTTTAGTATCGTGTAAATTATTATTAATAAAAAGAATCTAAACTTATTGTTAATAAAGTATTTAAACTAATAATTAGCTAATTATTCACTCACTCGGCCTGTCCTCCAATATGGACAGATTAAATTTAATAAACTTCATTTTTAATTTAATACAGTATTTAAAAAACATATATTTTTAGAAAAATCTAAATAATTATGACTTAAATACTGTTTTTCTTTAGAATCTTCTAACGGAGTCTATTTCCTTGAAGAATTAAAGTTTTCAACTAGGTTGATTGATAATCAGCTACGCTATCAGAAAGAAAACTTATAAGTTGCAGAGAAATCGTTTAATGATCCTGATCTGAAATTAGCTTTGCAATTTACCATGGTTCATATATACTTTTCTAAAATTGAATTTTGTGTGCATTAAAATTATTAAGGCTTTCTCTCTTATCTCTATTGTTTTATTAAAATTTAAACATAGCTGGCCATTGGAGAGTCTTTTGTATTAGATAACAATACTAAATTTATTTCAAATAAGAGTATTATTTGACTCTTGATTTCATTTTAAAAATTGATTACTATAAATGGTTCAATTAATCCATTATTCGATAATAAAAAAATTTGAAATTATCTTTACACTTTGAGGTTTGGTACAAGTTTAAAATTATAGTTAAGTACTGGAAATATCTTAAAATTTCCGGATTAAAATATCAAGACTTTGGTAAAAGATTCCCAAATCATTCGCAAACTTATTGAAAGACATTCAACTAAGATTGATGAATGAGGTAAAAAATTTCATAATTATTGGTATTGAGTTTTTTAGTTGTTTGGAAGTATTAAGAATATAAAAAATCGTCTGAAAGTATCTATTTCTCATCAGGTAGTGAAGGCGTTCAGTTGGTAAATTTTCAGCCATTTATCAGCGATTTTGTTAATTTAGATTTTCTTTGTTGGCGAAAAAGATGAATTGCCATGGAAACTAAGTTAAAATATTTAATTTTTAAGTCAATTTTATTATAAGTGAAAATTAATATCAGCAATAAATATCTATCAGTATATTTAAGCATAAAGATGTTGTTTTAAAACAATAAAGATCGATTTAGATTATTTTTTTAATAAGTGTTACATTAAGCTAAAAAATCATGTCTTTATTTAAAACAAGAGACTTATGGTCCATTACTGGTGATAATGATCTATTTGACCAAGGATGTCTAAAAGTGGCAGACATTGGTGTCAATAAACATGCTAATTCAATAATTACAGGAAGCTACAATGGATATTTAAGAATTTATAATCCCACTTTAAATAAAGATGTAAACGATTCAGAAGCAAAATTCAAAGGTAATGATCTTATTTGCGAAGTGTCGTTTCCTTCACCAATAATACAAATCGAAATTGGAAGATTCAATAGGTAAATTAAATTGGTAAACCTTAATGGCAGTTAAAATTCATCTTTTATAATTTTTAAATAAGTACATCAAAGAAAAATCACATAGCCGTTCTTATGCCTAGAAAACTAGCTGTTTACGATTTGACAAGTAACAAATTAACTATAAAATGTCTTTAGTCAATAAAGCAAAAAAGGCTTCTCAGGTATTTCTTAAAACCAAAGATACCGTTTGATATGAGCATTTTTATTTAAATATTAATTATTAATTTGAAACTTTTAATAGAAGATAAATAAAATTTATTTGATTAAATTTTAATTACTAAAGACAGAAAAATTTATTTAAAAACAAAAAATTATCTTTAAATCATTTAAAGGTACAAATGATGGTAATGTTGATCATGGTAATCAATTTAAACTTAAATTCATTTACGAGCATCAATTGCAAAGAGCAGCGTTCTGCATGTGCAAAGGTCCGTTTGGAGGAATTGCCGGTCCCAGCTCAGAGCCTCACGAATACATTTGCGTACAATCAATGGACGGAATGCTCTCGATATTCGAGTACG
This sequence comes from Brachionus rotundiformis, assembly GCA_016802295.1. Classification (NCBI taxonomy): domain Eukaryota; kingdom Metazoa; phylum Rotifera; class Eurotatoria; order Ploima; family Brachionidae; genus Brachionus; species Brachionus rotundiformis. The sequence goes on from JAESIW010000157.1 coordinate 537,303, forward strand.
AGAGCTTTTCGCTAAGCTGCTTTCTTCCCAAAGTTCTTATTCCAGCATCCATCAAATACATTGCCAAAACAGACTGCTTTGTGACAGTAAATTCCTCATGGGAACTTGAAGCCTATAGCTATCAGACATTGGCAACATCTGGAAAAATATTCGAAAGACAGTCGAATGGTGATAATTCGACAGTCAAATCAAAACGCATTCAGCCCGCATATTCATACAACTTGGGTGAATCTATAATAGATATTGAGGTCTTTACTCAAAACAACAATTGTTCAGTGCTAGTCCTTGGTGAACGCAATCTTTTTTGCTTTAATGAAATGTGTCATTTGAAATTTATGAAAAAATTTGACTTTAATCCAAGCGCTTTGTGTGTCTATCCAGTCCTGAACCAAGATGGTTCAATAATTAATTCCAACTCCATTAATTTTTTAATAGCAACTCACTCAAAAAATTTACTAGTCCACGAGGACGTAAAGATTAAATGGGCAGCTCAGCTAAATCACGTTCCGGTTCAGATATGTGTGGCCAAGATAAATGAAATAAATGGAGTCATAGTTACTTTGTCCGAAGAAGGCAAACTAGATTGCAGTTATTTGGGAACTGAGCCGGCTTTTTTAAATCCGATGCTCAAGGAAGAAGCGTCCAAGCCGTTTAATTTCGAATTGGCAGAACAGGAATACAGAGTGCTACAGTCTCAGATCAAAAATGCCATTATGAACACAGGAATGGTACTGACTTCAAGCAATAAATCTGGTCTGACAATGAGCATGGAAGTCCCCAATAAATTGGACCCTCTACCGAAAAATTTTGAGACAGAACTTGTTGACCCTATTGAATCTATACCTTCAATTAATTGTAAACTGAGTCTTAAATGCATGGAGGGCGCACAAAATGTCCGAGTTGTGGTAAATTGTAAGCCGCCATTGGTGGCAGTTCCTGATAACATCTGCTTTTCATCAATAGGCGCAATTGCCTATGAGCAAGAGATTTGTTTTTATCCAAAAACAAAACATATACCATCTAGTTTGGATGTAAGTGTATGTGCCAGCTATAGTTATATTTCAAATGGTTCACCAAGAGTATCTGAATGTAAATTTAGACTTCCGATTAAATTGGTGATGAAGTCAGGTTTACAAGGATCAAAAATTGAAAGCGAGTCTAAAGAGTCAAAAAATATTCAGGTGAAAAAAATAACCATTGAAACCAATAAGCCATGTGTTAATTTGACAGAAATTTTTCCAGAATTTGCGGCATCCTATATTCCAGCAAATGGAAATGTCATTTCCGCTCAGTTTTATGGTCAGGCAAATTTGAACATAATGATACAAACTTCTAAAAGTGGCTCGAACCGCTACAGACTCCAGTCAGAGAATTATGAATCCCTTTGGCTCATAGGCAAAGAATTTGTAACCAGGCTTAACTCATTTTACTCAAAACAATCCCAGACTTTGCATATTATGTACCAGGAAAATTTGCCAACTGAAGACTTTCGGGCCATAATAGACAAGCATTTGGATTTGCGCTACAAAATTCAAAGCCAAAAAGAACACTTGGAAAAAAGTTGTTCTCAATTTAGAGCTATTCAAAAACAAATGCTGACAAAATTTAAAGACAAAAGTCCAAATAGTCTTGACAATATGGATGCATTGCTTGATGCCACTTACAGACAAATAGTGACATTATCAGATACTTTGTTAGACACTCAAAACGAGTTAGATTTGGTCACTAATTCATTAAATTGTATTAGCAGCTTGTACGTGTTGTTGATTAGCATGGCTTTTAAATTTAGTAAAGAAGGTATGGAAATGCTCGAGGCAGCAATGACAATTCAATCTGGAGATACATCAGAATATGGCTGGGAAGAGATGGTAAATGCAGCAGTGTCCAGCATGATTCGAATGTATTTCAAGAATTCACGTGACACAGCTAATATACAGCAAATAAAAGGACCAGTAGATTCAAGTAAAATAGAAAAGCAGCTTAAAAGCTTTTTGGCCAAACTCGAGTCTGGCTCAAGTTTAGTACCAACTAGCAATGATAGAATAGATAGTGAAATAGTAACAGATAATGTTGACAAAAACAAGACAAAAGAAGGATATGAATATTTCGACTCTAGGAAAAAAAAGGAACCAGAAACTAAGGAATCGGAGAAAAAACCTTTTGGTTCGACAAAATTACCAACTTTTGAGGAGTTGATGGCTTCCGAAGATTACCAAAATAAAAATGAATCTAACTATGAGCTAGATGATGATTAAAACTTTATTTTAAATTGTTCACAATTGTCAAATAAATTTTGAATCTTTTTAATTTTTTTTAAGAAACTTTAAGTCAATGTTAAGTTAATTTATTGATTTAACTAATAACAAAATTGTATTATTTTTAATCAATTGCATGTGGTAAAGCAAAAAAAACAAATTTAATGAAAAATTTTTATTCCTTTAATTTGCATGAAAAAATTATTTTGTTTTTAATCAGCAGTTTTCATGTTAATAAAATAAAAACGTCAATTTTTTTTATAAAATAAAATATTCAAAAATTAACCAACAGTCAAATCTAACTAGAATTAAAATTTAATAAAAGAAAGTTTTTTTGATATTATTTAATAATAGCATATTAAAAAGCATGTATTTTTATTTTTCTACTAATATTAAAAAAATGATTTTAACCTTTTTTTATTTCTTTATTTTAATGATAGCAAAAAGAAACAATTGATATATATTATTGAAAAATTATATTAGTTTTGACCTTCAGACACACCTTTTCGGCGATTTTTAACTTTTTAAGGGATAAGGGATACAAAATGGTTTAGAATTTTCCATTTGTTTTTCTTTTGGTTGAGCTGTTTCCAAACAATGCAATGTTTTGAACACATTTATTTTAAAAATCAATTAATTATTTAAAATTAAATATCAATTCATTTTTCTAGGTATCTCAAGTGTGAATTTTAGTATCATTTAAATTTTTTTCAGTAGCAGAACAGCATAAAATTTAAGTCATATTGATATAAAAATGAAAATATATGAGTACAATTTGTTTGAAAAGATAAAAAGAAAATATATATAACTTTTTAATTTTTATATTTTGTTTATTATCACTGATCTTTCAATAAATAATCTCTTCAATCCAGCGATTTAATTAATAAATATTATTAAAATCACTTGTGAATTTTTCGATGTTATATTTAATGTTGTTTATGATTTTTGTCCTTGAAAGTTAATTTTTTTGATATAATTTAAGCTTAAAAAGCTGTATTTAAAAAAAAAAGATAACACTTGAGATATCTGATAATTTTATTTGAAATTTTGATAATTAAACTCGAAAATTTACTTTTCACTATTTTAATAGGAAGCCTGATAAATAATAAACCTATGAATAAATAAAATTCGGTTGATATGGAAAAAAGATTATGTTTTTTCTTTTAAATCCGCTAGATTTTACTTTAAAATTCGCAATCTAAACACATTTAAAAGCTCAAAACTGAAAGTAAAGGTAATTTATTTTTATGTATAAAATAAATTTTTAAATTTTAATTCTTTCAATTTTTTATTTTTCAACGCGAATAACGCGATAAAAATCTCCAGACAATTAAATAGTCATATAAGCCTAAAAAATCTTGGTTTCCCTTCGTTGCTAGGCGTTTTTTTTTTCGATTTATATTTTTTTGTTTAGAAAAATTTCAAGAAGTAGCCAAATATAAAGAAAATTTTATTAGATAACTATTTAATATGAGCCATAGCCATAGAAATCCACACCACAATCAGCAAGGCGAATTTTGTAATGTGTTCAATGAGCTAAAGGCTAATAAATCAAATCTAATTAGTTTGTTTAATTTTCAAAATACTGAACTGATAAACGTTGGAGAGCAAGCTCCATCTCCATCCAAAGACTACTGCCAACTGATACTTAACCACCATTATGTTATTTTTCGAAGATGGAAGATAACCTTAAGAGGCGACTCGGAAACAAGGTATCCTACTGAAATCAAGGACAGCTATGAGGATTTTGCTTATGATGAAAACATTGAGAGTAATGTCAAAAGCTCAAGGTGGTAATGAATTTAATTTTTAACTTTTTAAAGGAGAAATTAAGACGGTCTTTGGTCCTGAGATGTATAAATACATTGAAAATATAGTGGTTAGGAAAAAACTGGATTATTTGGACCGCTTATCGGACAATATTCTAGTAATGATAATATCAAAACTTGCACTAGAAGACATTTCAAAATTGGCACAAGTTAACAATCATTTTAGACAGGTAAATTTATTAATTGTTATAAAAATAAAATTTAAAAATAAATAATTATTAAGTTAAGCACACCTTTTTTTTATTTTTCTTTATTTATAAATAATTAATTTCTCAATCAATCAAATATTCTTCAAAAAATAAAATGCTAATTAAAAAAAAAAAACTCTTAAGATTAGACTTTAAATTATTTCCAGGTTATTTCCAGGTACATAATTTTAATGAAATTTCTTAAGCTATGCAAGAGTGACCATGTATGGAAAAATCTATACAAACAATACTACACAACGGAGATAACACCTGAACTGCAGCAATTGGCAAACAGCAATGAGTATGGATGGCGAAAACTGTTCTTCACCAATAAACTCAAATTACAAGTAAATAAAATTTTAATTTCAGGCCAGACACTTCTCGGTTTTCTTTTTTTCTAAACTAATTAAATTTTCTATGCCTGGAAAATTATCCATCTAAAAATCAATAATTTATAATATAAAATTTAGCTTGAATTGAGACGTCAAGCGAAGAAAACCACAAATGATGACCATGTCATGTTTACGCCAAGAAGATTACTTTATGACGAAGCAAAGCCCAAGAGTCGCAACGCTAAATCTGTCTCAAGATATCAAGATAACGATTCTAGACTAGATTCGTCAAATAGCAGACTTAGATATTCAACCTTTTTGACAGAAAATTATTAAACACGATATTAATTTTTAATAAACTGTATATATTGATCGATTTTTTATTCTCAAATAATGAAAAACATATAAGCTAATAATAAATAAAGCATCAAAATTAAAAAGTTATTTATTATTAAAATTAGAATTCAGACCCAACCAGATCAGAATGTAGAAAAAATTGATTTTGAATTTATATATGATCTTTATTGATTTATTGATTTAAAAGTTTAGTTAGATAATTGATCTGTCAAGAATTAATCGACTTTTTCTTTTATGGGATCTGTGTATTGAGTTTTATTTTGGGTAAATTTTTTTTCAAAAGATAAAGATAAAATATTGATAATCTTTTTTTTTATATTTTAAATTTCATTCATTTCAAATATTTTATATATAAGTCTTTGAATGAAATTTCTTAATTATATAAGTATTCATGAAGATACCAAAATAATTTTATACTAAATTAGATCAGAAATCTGTAAAGCCAATATTTTATAAGATTAAAAATGCGTAAAAATATCAATTTTCCCAAATATCATTATAAGAACTTGTTAAGCGAATAAACTAAATGTTTGTTCAATTAATTTAAAATGGTGAAAAAAATTTTTTTGCCAATAATTAACCTAAAACATATCCTAGTCAAGTATGTATTCTACTTGAAATAGTTTGTTTATTTAGATCTAAACTTATTTGAGTAATTAAAGTGTGTTCTTTGTAAAAAATAATTTGGCAAAGTTTGATTAAATGAACATTGGATTATAAATTACAAAATTAGATATTAATTAAAATAAACTTTTAGCTATTTTTAATGTTTCTTTTATCTAAATTTCTGAAATAATTTTTTAAACTCAAGCCTAATTATTTCTGATTGATTTAATATTAACTTGTTGTTTTAATTTATTTAGAGAAATAAATTTTTTTAATTTTAATTTAACGTGATGTCACTATTTTTGTCGATATAACAGGATTTATCAACTGACTTAGCTTTAATCGTTTAAGCTCAGTAGTCATGCAACATATTGATAGTAGGTATCAAGAATACTAGTAAACGAATATTATCTTATTTATTTATTTATTTATAAATTGGTTTTGGCTTATTTCATCCAAGTCTTTATAGAAGTAAATGTACTTCTTTATAGACAGCATTTTAGAAGTTAAAATAAAATCAAGTTTATAAATTTAAGTTTAAAAAATTTGAAATGGGAAATTAGAAAGTTATAACTAGATGTGGTAGATGACGACAATTAGGTCTGCAACTCTCTAAGTAGCTCCCTGGTTTTTTTTTAATTAAAAGTGTTTTTAATAATAAAAAAGTAACAATGTAAACAAAAATGATAATTTATTAGATTTTCTTCATTGTTTTACTCCCAGAATTAGTCAAAATTTTAATAGTTTTATTTATTGAATTTTTCTATTTCTAAAACATTTTTTAACTTTCTTCAATTAAAAATCAAACTATCAGCAAAAAAATTTCAATGATAAACAAAAAACTTAATGAACAGTTTCAAGCTTTATTATCTTCAATTTATTTTTAGAAATTAGTATTCAAATTAATTATTTTGAGCAGCTGAATGAATATTTGGAAAATTTATATAAAATTTTTCCAAGGGAAATTTTTTTATTTGAAAAATACTGTTTAAAAAGTGGGCTTATTTACAATTTAGATAATAAGCATGTTTTTAAAACGATTATATTTAAAAGCAGTTTTATTTAATAGAAATTAACTATGATCAACGATAAATTATTTACAAGTTAAAGTCATAAAATTTCATTTAAATTTGATTATTGATTAATATTTTATCTAAAAAAAGGAACTATCAAATAATTGTCAGCAATTATTTTACATAAATTTTTAATTCAATTTTTATATTAAAATATGAAAAAAGATTGTTCAATTTAATTTTTGATGTCTAAAATTTAACCAAACTGAAATTAAAATCGATTTATTATATTATATTTCCAGAAATTTTTTTTATTTTTTTGATTGAAGTAATCGATAAAAATAATTTGTTTAGGTTTAAAAAATATGTATTTAATTTAATTTTTTTAATATACTTTTTATTTTATCAGTCTAATTTATTTTAGGTGCTAATCAAAGGAGTTAAATAAAAGTGTTTTAAATAGAAAATAGGAATAAGTTTCTTGTCTGGGTATGCGTTTTCCCTAAAGAAAAAACAACTTTAAAGTTAACAATTGAATGAGCAAAGAAAATTTCAATAAAAATATGAAACAATTTCATTTAGGAACATAATACAACAATAATTTTTTTATTTTATTTTATTATTAAATAAAAATTAGAAAAAGTTAATTTTTGAGATTTGAATAGAATTTTAGAAAATGGCAACTTTGGACGATAAAATTCTGGGCGAAAAGCTCCATAACTATTGTAGTAGTAGCTCAGAAGACGAGGACGAGCCGACTAGGCCAAAATTTATTCCTGAAAGTGAGTTAAAAGAGCGGGAAAAGTTAACATCAAAAGCTGGGCAATCGGTCAACACAGGACCAAAAGGTGTTATCCAAGATTGGCAACGCTTTAAGCAACTTCAGCATGAGAAAAGCCGAGAATCAGCTGAGGAGAGGGAGAAAATTATCAAGCGGCTTGCAATGACCTGTAAATCCGATGACATTGATAAAGAGATTGAAAAAGAGAAAATAAATTTAAATAAGAAAGATGATGAAATTGATGAGCTGGACGATGGCTTTTATGAAGAATACTTGAAGAAAAAATTCGAAGAAATGCAAAGTAAATTTTTGGCATTGCCAAAGTTTGGCAAAGTAATTGAGTTGGATGATGAAAAATTCATTAGTGAAATTGACAACGAGCACAAAAATGTGACTATTATAATTCACATTTATGACACTAAGATAAGTGAATGTAACTTGATGAATGAATGCTTGGAAACTATTGCCAGAGATTATTCATCAGTCAAAATTTGTAAAGTAAGATCTTCTGCGATAAATTTGTCGGATAAATTCCGCAGATACGGCTGTCCAGCTTTGTTGATATACAAAAATAAGGAAATGATTGGAAATTTTGTAAAAATGAACGATGAATTTGGTGACGAGTTTTGCGCCTCGGACGTAGAGAATTTTTTGATCGAACAAGGATTTTTGCCTTCCCAGGAAGTGCCAATTATAATCAGAACAAGCTCATCAACGAATACAAAAAGTCAAGAGTCAGATGATGAAAATTAGGGCGATTTTTTGTTTTGTTTAAATGAATTTAAAATGATAGATGTTTTATTTTATAATTAAATTTTGTATTTTTTTTTCTTCTCAATTAATGTGTTTTTTTTCTACAATAAAATCGAGATTTAAACCTATATTTGTGTTTTTTTTTCTAATTTTTTAAGTCTACTAAGATCCTTACTCAAAATATTTGAGTAATTTTAAGCAAAAAATCTAAAAAATTCGGCAAGGTTAGATATTTAAATTTGGTTGCTCATGGAAACAGATAATTAATTTTGATTCCATTAATATTTTTTACATAAAATACTGAGAATAAAATGAAATTAGCAATTAAATAATAATGAGCGCTAAAAAATCCAAGCCGAAGCGCACCGACGATACACCACTCTTCACTGAAATTATCTTGAAAAAACTTCTAAAATACTATGACAATTATTCGACAGAGATAGGCGTTAAGACGTGTCCCGATGTTGTTAAAGAGATAAGGAATTGTTTGGAAAATGGAAAAGAGTTGAAGAAAATTATTGTCCGTCCAATTGATAAAGATTTTAAAGCAGAAGAAAAATATAAAAAAGCATTATTGGAGGCCAAGGATCAAAATGATATGAATAAAATTGCCGAGCTTAGGGCTAATTATTCAAATACACCACCGCCAGTAATAAAAACAATTTAAAATTTGCATTTTATTATCTTTTCTTAAGATTGCTCTTGAGCCATTGATGAAGGCCTTGAATGATATTCAATTAACATCATGTAAAGAATTGTTTATTATTGACTTACCTTTGAATTATGTAGACGCCATTCATCTTGTAATTAAATTAATTTTATTTTTCAAAAAAAACAAATAATTTAGATCTTTTTTCAGACTCATTATTTAAAATTGGCTAGTAATTCTGTCAAAAAAATTGTAATATCTGACTGTTTACTTGATTTAGAATGTGTTAAAAAGATATCTACGTTAGTGGTTTTTTATATAAGAAAATAAATTAAATTTATTTATTTATTTATTTTTTTTAAGTTCTCTTAATGCAAGAATAATACTCAGCTCATTGTGTCTGGATTACAACGAGTAAATCTAATTTGAAAATAATTAAAAAAAAATTATTTTGTTGCTCGGAAGATTTGGCGACAAAGGATGCCATGAACTGTGCAAAGGACTTATCGGAAATAGGCATTTGGTAATGCTAAGTTTAAATTATTGTAATTTAACTTACAAATCTGGTGAATATTTGGGAGACATTTTGGCCAGTACAGCTGTTAAGTAAGAATTACTTTTTCAGTCTCAAACTTGTAATCACTTATATTTAGAGATATTTATCTGGATGGAAATAGTCTACGTTGCCAGGGTGCCATGAGCTTGATTGGAAAAATTGTCGAAGAGTGTGAGAATGAGGTGATTCGGAAAGAACTCGAGGAAAAAATCCGACTTGAAGAAGAAGAGAAAAAACTTGCCGAAGGTGAGAATTGTAGAGCAAATTTATAAGATTTTATCTGCTAAATTTTTTGTAGAAGCTTCTAAACCTTCTTGGGAAAGAACTCCAATAGAAGAAGAAAAGCCTCCTGATCTCGAAAACGAAGAAAAAAAGACTAAAAAAAAGAAAAAAAAGAAAAGTTAGATAATTTCAAAAATTAATTTATAATTTTTTATCATTTAAAGATAAATAAAAAAATATCAGTTATCAGAAAATATAAAGTTTTTTCATTTAGAGAAGAAAAAAAGTGATGAACCGCCAAAAGTTGGAGCTTTCGTGTGCAAATTACACTTGGCTGATAATGGAATTGATATTTACGAAGATGGAGCTGATGTTCAAAAATCTTTAAAGATAATTCGAAATTTTATCGAAATGATTACAAAGTAGACTCTAATTAAGTTTTTATTATTGGTTTATAAAATAAAATATTAAAGATTAATTAAATTATCTGCCGATGTACAAGAGATAGATTTACATAACAATACAATTGGTAACATGAGTGCTAAAATGATTTTAAATGCACTCGAGTACAGAAAAATAAGTACATTTTTTTTTTTAAATGATATTTTTTGTTTATCTCCTTATTTAGATAAAGTTGGAAATTTGGCTGTTCGAGTTAGCGAAAAGATAGATAAAGATTTATTTAATTCGATAATTAAAGCAAGCAAAAAAATAAAGAAGAAAAAAGGAAAAAAGAAAAAAGTATTTTTAGACAAAAAATTTAAAAATAAAAAAAATTATATTTTTTTTCAAGAAATCATAATAGATACGATTGAAAGTAGAACAATTTTCATAATATTTTTAAAAATATCTATTTGATCAGTTTTTTTTTATTTTTAAACTGTAAATCAGAGAAATTTTTTCAATAAAATATTTTAAAATTATAATTTATTTGTATCGATAATCATAAAAAAATAAAAGCAAACTTAAAAACTTTAAGAGAATAAAAAATATTTAGTTGGACAAAAATTGTTTGAAACTTTAATTTAGACAACTCAGCAGGTCGTACTTGGGAATGAAGTCTCAATATCGTAAGAGACATTGATTGGAGTTCTGCAAGGGCCTGTACTCATGCCCCTTCTATTTGTTATACATAAATGGTCTTCGCGGGCTCCTAATAAAATGGTATTGTATGCAGATGATCCAAAAATTCTGGGCGTAGTAAATAAAACGTATGACAAAACGATGCTACAGAAAGATCTAGACTCAGTATGTGAATGGATAGATGTGTGGCGGATGGGACTTTGTGCTGATAAGTGCAAGACATTGATATGTTTTCAAAAGTAGAGAAGCAGCTTTAATATCATATTGACAGAATGCGAGAGGAATCTGGATCATCGGATGTCAAGTGGCCCGCCAAGTTAAAAGTGCTTGTGCGAAGCGAGTATGGTTCTTAGGATGCTAAAGGGAACATTTACAAACCAATAAGAGAAATTGTGAATAAGACTGTATACAGTGCAAGCATGGAATCCAAATATGAAAGCAGATATGAATGTGTTGGAGAAGGTGCAAGAACAAGAAACAAAGATTCCTGTGTGGCTAAGAAGTATGTCGTATGAATTGAGGCTGGCTAGAGTGGACTTGACATGGTTGAGTCATAGAAAGGTAAGAGGAGATTTGATTGAAATGTAAAAATTAGTTAATGAACTGGTAAAGGTTAACCTGGTCAAAATAGATCCTGATCTGCTAAATAGATTAGTAATCAAGGGTCCAGCCACGGCAATATAATGCAAAAGCATCAGAATTCAGAGAGAAATTTTCCCAGCTCAAGCTATAAATGATTTTGCAGCTGCAGTGAGCGTTAGAGATGCCTCCAAACAGAATATTTTTGAACTGGTATACAAGCAAAGAAAATAATTATCGAACAAGTTTAATAAAAATGGTTTAATTTAATTTTATTCAATTAAAAATGAGTTGAATGATAAAATTTTTAACGAAATTTTTTTTGACGTGAAAAAATTCTTAAGATAAAAATACATTATTTGAAAAAATATTTATTTTTATTTTATTTTTAAAATCCTAATGGATGAGCTGGAACAGTATGACCATTTTGGCTCAAATCTTTGGCAATTTTACTCATTAGTTTTGTGTTTTCGACAAATTTACCATCCAAAGCATCTTTTAGATTTTGTTCCAATCTTTTTGATGCTTCGTAACAGAACAAATTAGCCAAAGCGGCCTCGTGGTCACCTGTTGGTGAATTTGCGTTGATTGTTCTAGCAGCTCTAGACAACACAACAAACATTCCAAATATATCAATAGTGGACTGTGCGATTCTATTGACCACAAATTGCTCCTCTAAATTTAAATAATTTAAAAAAAGATCAAAATAAAAAAGCTTAAGTTACCTGTAATTCTTTTTCCGTATTTTACCAAAACACTTTCGACTGTTTGACCAAAATCAACCACAGCTTTGGATGCCAAATTAGCTGAGTTAGATAGTTGACTTGGCACATGTTGAGACAATGAGGGAACATTTTGCATTCCTATTTGTCTACCAATTCTTTTTCTGCCTTCTGTAAAGATTGTTCCAATGTCAAAGCTTTGAACCTTCTTTTGGAGCTCTTTTAAGTGTTTTCCAGCATACTTAAATATATTTTTGAATTTTTTTGATATTATATAATATCAAATTAGTACATTCATTCCTTGCAATGCAATGAACAATCTTAAGATATCATTAGTTCCTTCAAATATTCGAAATATTCTGATATCTCTTAGGACTCTTTCCAAACCAGTGTCCTTTGAAAAAAAAAACAAAATTTTAGTTTAATTATCTCAAACATTTTGTAAATTATTTTTTCTTACTCTCATGAATCCCATTCCTCCCAAAACCTGAACAGCTTCATCAGTTACTGCCCAAGCACTTTCAGAAGCGAATACTTTACTAATAGCAGCTTCAATTTGGAACTCAAGTGAACCTTTGTCCATATTTGCAGAGAGCATGTAAGCCATTGACTCGGTAGCATATTGCAACATTGCCATGCGAGCAAGCTTTTCTTGAATAGCTCCATAGTGAATAATTTGCTTACCAAATTGGTTACGATTGGTAGCGTGTTCAACAGCTTTTGCAATTGAAAATTTCATTGTGCCAGACAAAGCAGCAGCCATGCCAAATCGACCTGCATTCAGAATGTTCATAGCTACCTTAAAACCATTGCCTACTCCGCCTAATATGTTTTCCGAAGGAACTTTGACATCTTCGAAGTAAACTTCAGCTGTATTTGAACACTTTATGCCCATTTTTTTCTCTGGTGGACCATTTTTAACTCCGCCAAATTTTCTCTCCACAATAAAAGCAGTTACTTTATCCTTTACTTCTCCAGTTTTTTCATCTTTGACCGGAGTTTTGGCAAATACAGTAAAAACTTCGGCAAATCCACCTAACATAATTTCATTTAAAATACAATAGAAATTTGTCGAATAAATTTATACAAACCATTGCTAATCCAAATTTTGCTACCATTAAGGATCCAATGTTTACCATCTGCTGAAGGAACAGCTCTGGTTTTAATTGACTTAAAATGAATATAAATAAAAGGTATTACATTTTATAATGTTAATTTACAGCAGCATCGGATCCACTTGCTGGTTCAGTTAAAGCAAACGCAGCAATATCTTCTCCTGTTGCTAATTTAGGCAAATATTTGGCTTTTTGTTCAGGATTGCCAAATAATAATATTCCTTTAAAGCCAATCGACTTAACAAAAAATGAATTTTATTTTCTCGAAAAATCAAAATTTGGCTGTAATTTTACCTGATGAGCACCAAGGACAATACCAACTCCCAAATCATGGGAACCAACTATTTCAACTAATCGTGCATATTGAGTGTTGTTTAAACCCAATCCGTTGTGTTCTACCGGAGTTTGGAGGCCGAAAGCACCAAGTTCTTTAAGACCTTGCATGATATCGTCAGGCACAGTTTCCAGTTTATCATTCTTCAAAGAGTCATTTTTTTCCTCAAAAAATTTAGCAGTTGGATCGACCAAAGATTGAAGAATGTCCTTTTGTTCTTCATTTAAACTTGATGGATATGGAAATATTTCATCTAGTCTCATTTGACCACGGAATAAATTCATAGCAAATGAAGGTGACTCGATGGGCTTTTCAGATGGCTTTTTCTCACTAGAAACCTTAGCTTGAGCTTGAGCTGATTTAGGAGTACCAGTGGAAGCATATCGGACTATAGCCCTGTCAAAATTAAAAATTAAACTTTTGTCTTTCAAATTATTATTTTTCTTACAGGTTAGACGCAATATTTAGCACTTGACCTGACTTTTGGGATGCAATTAAATAATTAGTCAAAATTTTACTCATTTTTTTTCAATTTAATGTTAAGTTTATGCTGTTTCTAAAATAAAACTTTATTTTTGTTCTAATTTAGTATATTTTAAAATTGGATCAAAGTACAATTTTGGTGGATTTTGGAACTTATATAACTTATTTTATATGCACAATGTCTAGCTTCTTAATTGACATGTAATAATAGAATTTTTTATTTTTCAAAATCATAAGCATATATTAATCTTTTGAAATAAATTATTTTTAATAATTTTTTCATTTAAATCAAGAGTTTAGTCTTATTTCAAAATTATATAAACAATTTTTTAGGTATCGCGTTTTTTTTAAGGGCCCATATTCTTTGAAAAAATAATTTGATTTTTTCTTGGTCTGACCATTTTGATTTTCTGATGATCGATTATTATTATTTGTAATAAAATGGCAACGCTCAATATCTGATTTGGTCTAGACGATGATGATGATTGAGTTTGAATTGAAGGTTCGAATTGAAATTCCCTTCAATGTTAAGATCTTGGATCGCAAATTCTAATAATTTAATTGTGAAATTTTTTTTCCTATTTGATAACTTCCAAATCTGATTGTTAATTTCTCTTACATGCATTGAAGCACTTCAAATTATAAACTCCGATGCGATTGTAAGGTTCCCCAAATCTTAAACCGTAGTTAAAATTTGGCTGTTTTTGAGCTCTAATAAGTCAAGTCCGTTACGAAAATATTATTCCAAAAATGTTTTATTTTGTAGAATAAACTCTGCTCTACAAAAGTTAGCTTTTATTTTAGACAGTTTAAAAAATATTTATGAAAATAAATATCATCAAAGTTGTGGAAAAATGAATTTTTTGGTAAAAAAATACCAAAAATTTAGTTTTTTAAGTAAAAATATCATACTAATCAAGACATTCAAAAATCCTAAGCTAACTTCGCTAGAAATTTTCATTTTACACTTAGGATAAAATTTTTAAATTTTTTACATCATCATTTAATGGAGGAATAAAATTTAAAGATACTAGAATTTATGATTTGGGGTACCTTAGCTGTTAAAGATTGATTTATGAAAATGCGCTTTGCATATGTTTTGTGTTGGTTTTTGGACGTTGTGACCATATAAACTGTTCGTCCACTTTGACTAAATTTTACTACTCCTTTTTTTTTCAAGCGCAATTAATCTAAGTCTTATGTCCATTCGTGAGTACACGACTGGTTTTGTCGCAAATTTTTTGGCAGTGTTAAACTTGGGGTCACGATCCGATGACCAATCTGACAATAATTTATTCATGCAGATAGATGAAGAGCTAAGTCAAACATTAATCTGTTAAAAAACCTGTCTAAGTAAAACAAAATAAAACTTTTTCCTCAAGAGGGAAAGTCATACAAAACTTAGTTTAAGTCAGAAAAAAAATAAAAAATAGTTATTTTTGTTAATCAATGAGTTAATTTATACACATTACCGGTTAAAAGAGTAAGTTATTATAAAAAAATATTTTTTTTAGAAAAAATTTAGCCAAACCATATCTCCCTATTTTTTCATTTATTTTCAAATTTCGATTTAAGTTTTAAGTCAAAGTATTTTTTATTCATCATTAAACACAATTTAAAAAAATGTTTATTTTAATGCGAGAAATATAAACCTTTTATTTAAATATTTGAGATATACATATAAAATAATACATAATATAATACTTAATTAATTAATATTTTCAATTTTAAAAGTATAATTAAAGGTTATTAACTCTCTTGTATCTATTATTTTTTAATTAGAATTATTTTAAATTGAATTTTTTTAATTAAAATCTAATTAATAAATTTATTTTTTATTTTGTTTGTTTTCTGATCGATCTAGAGCTTCTATAGATACCACTAATATAAATTAAGACAACGATAGAAATTAACTATGTCATAAATAGAAATTTAATCTTAGTGAGTGCAAAAAAGACAGAAAAATATTCTTGATAGTTAATTATTTTTGATAGATAAAAACCTCTTAAAAATCCTTTGAAAGTCTATTTATAATATTAACAAATTTGAGACATAACTTTCTATTATATCAACCTTTTATAACATATTTTTTAAGTAAGATATAAGCTTAACTTCATATGATAAAATAACTAACATGCTACCAGATTAACAGAACAGTTAAGTGCTCTGGAGACAATTGTCCGTAATTAGCTTAGATTTTGCAGATGACGATGACCAAGAGATTCACTTTTAATTGAATTTAAAGAGGAATTAATTGATACAGTTCAAATTAATTTAGATGCTTTGAGAGGTATACAGTCACATGAGGAAAGGTGCTGAATCATCGTTTAAATTTTAATGAGCAGGCTAATGTTTACAAAAGAGGAGAAGGCTAAAAAATTTAGGATCTGAAATAAAGAGGGAGAAAAGCTTGATCAAAAAATGAACCGAAATCAGTGCCATTTAGAACAAGTTAAAGAGCCAAATATATTTTTATATCTAAAAAGAAGTAAAAATATATTACTGTTTTTTATAGTTAATAGCAGTTTTATTATAGTTTCAAAAAATAAAATAGCTTTATAAATATGTATAAGTTATAGGCAATTTTTTTTCTAACTTGTATTTTAATTATTTTAAAAACTTTTAATTTTTATTTTTAAAATAATTTATTTACCAAATTTAAGGAATAATGTATTTAGAAAAAAACAGACATAAACTTTTTTTATCTAGTTTTGTTTCTGAAAACAAAAATAGAAGAATCCAAAAAAAAACAAATGACCAATATAAACTTTTACAACAAGGTGGCATTTATTTGTCACAAAAAAGTGTATTACGAAAACTTGAATTATCCTTGAGACTGTCATTGTGGCTTTTGTATTCCAGAATGGTGCTTGGTGGCAAGTTCAAAATTCGTTTGAGAGTATCTTTAATTCGTGAAGTGACCGCTTGATTACTGCATGTTTTATTCCAAATTGATATAAGATCTTCTTGATACCTACATGATACAACTGCACCACATATCTCTTCACCTACCATAAATTGTTCACCTAAAATAGCTAGTATCAAATTTTCCCAACATCGATTAGCAAGACCTTTTTTTAGTCTTACAATCCATTTGCCACCATTTTTATTTGCATCGTCTTCCCACAAAGGACGAATGCCATCTTTGAACATTAAAATATCTGCATGGCCAACCAAATCATGAGGTCGAGTCATATGGGCATAATAATACCAAAATTTTTCAACAGTATTAAATGTTCCAACTAATCTAAGATTGGCATCATAATTAGCTGGATTTGTTTGAGTCGCTGCTGGATTATTGGCGTTTTTGCTCGGACGTTTTGAAAACCAAAATGAATAGCCATATTCCAATGGTGACTGCGAAACTTGGTTTAAAAAAAGCAAAAGAGATTGACTATTTTCTTTTTCACAATTATCTTTTTGAGCTTCTAAATTATCATGAGGTGAGGTTTCTTCACTTGTGGAACTCATTTCAAAAATTAAAAATTGTTTATTTCTAAATATGCTAAAATTTATAATTTAAGAGACCAAATTATGCCAAATTTGAATAAAATTCTTTTGTATGTGTGTGCTTGTCATTAAAGATAAATAAAGAAATTCTGATCAGACCAAATTTCAATTTGGTCTTGCAATTTTTATTTTTTTATATGTATTAAAAATACTCTTGAAATTTTAACACATTTTTATATTTTTAATTAACCTAATATTTTAAAATAGTCTTGGTGTATTAGAATAAAAGAAAAACAATAATTTGGCTGAAAATGCTTATTGATCTCATAATCAAAATCTACTTGATTAAATTATATTATTAAAAATAAATAACATTAAATATGGTAAAAAAGAAAAGCCTATTTTTATGATATTTCTTTATTTTTTTCCCGTCAATATGATAATTCAAAATCATTTATTAAACTCTATCTAAAACCAACAACATTTAAAATTATTTAATAGTAAAAAATATTATTAAATATATTTTTGAACTTAGCTAAAAGAAAATAAATTAATTTTCAACATTTTATAAAAATTATGTAATATACACGTAAAATAATTTAAATTCATCAAAATACAAAAATTTTAAACTTTGGATTTTTGTTATAGCTTTTTGTCTTAAACTAAAAATATTTCGTGTTATTCTGATTATTCTGATTATAATAATCAGAATATGTTAAATTTTTCCCATTCAAAAATTTCACTACAATACATGAAAAACTTGAAAATAAATTTATTTTTAGAATTAAAAAATTTAAAAGATATTACAGTCTGGGCGATGAACTTTACCAGAATTTAGCCTTTTATTTTTTTATCTTGAAGATTTATTACTTTTATTTCTAGCTATATATTCTAAAGTGCATGTTTTCTGATAATTAAAAAGCCAACCATCACAGTCAATTAATTAAAATATTCATTCTTAAATGCAGTTTAAGTAAAAATTAAGAAAAAATATTCTAAAAGATTAAAATATACATTTTGTATCAACTTTTTTTTTTTTATACATTCTTCAGATCAAAATATTGTTTTAATATAAAGAGATCTTCAACTCTCTTCATTTATTTTTTTCAAATTAAAAAAATGTATATAAATAAGTCTTTGTTTATTGAATTGTAGAAAAGATAATGAAAATCTGATTTAAAATTTCTTATATTGGGAATTGTTTATCTTTATTTTCTCTCTATTCTAAAATATAATTTAAAAAAATAAAGAACAAAATAACCACGAAAAAATCTTACAAAATTTAATAATTTCAATAAATTTTTTGAAAATCCAGTATCAATTTAAATTTTTCACTAAAAAAAAATTAATAAGATCCAACATAACTCGACAATTACAGACTTTTAAGAATAAAATATACCAAAATACAAAATTTTTATAGGTTTTGCCTTTTTTTATTAAACAAATCTCCAAATCAAATACAGCATAAATAATTTCGAAACAACTATAATTTACAACCAAAAAAAAATATCCAAACTCGACGAGAATGCCTAAATTACATGTTTTTTAGAGTTCTTGTAATAGAAGAAAAACTCTTGGAAACAAATTCATCTCTCTAAAGCTTTTATCTTCATTCTCAATGTTAAATAAGTTTCTAGACTGATTGGTAATTATCAAATTGGACAAGTCTTTTGAAATATTGGAAGTTTGACTCGAGCTTGGTTCACTAGGCTCAGAACTTTTTATGGTCGGCATTAGTCTTTCAATTAGCTCGTGAGTTTTTTTCTTAAAGCCTTGCTTCTTCAAATAATCAATTAGTTCTTTGAATTTGCACTCACCATTGGTACAAAAGTCCAATCTATCGCCATTCGGGTAAAGAATCCGAATAGCACAATCCTTTTTATCTGAGTCCGGTGTTTCGTATTTGAGCATTTTTGGCTGATAATTGGTCTCAAAATGTTCTTTCCTCTGTTTCTGTGTGGCATCTTCTTCATCGGAGCTTTCAAGTCTGCTTGTCTTGGTCTTTATGAATTTAATACTTTCCTCACTGGAATTGCTGTTCTCACCATTCAAATCCTTTATCAATTCACTCGCTTTTATGGTCTTTTTAGCCTCTGGTTCCTCATCTTTTTCAACTGTGATGACATTTTCAGACTCTCCATTCTCTTCCTCATTGCTTATTGGCATATCGTGATCGGACAAAAAATTAGTAACCTTCTCACAAAACATAAATTGATCCAATTTATTGGTATTGCTGAATTGCATCACGTTTTCGCCGGTCCTGGGATCAAGAATAGCTATAAATGGATAATTGTTAATTCTGTAGTAATTTATCATTTTTTTCCCATCAATAGAATCAAAATAAAGCTGGACAAAAAGAAAATTAGCTTTTATTATTTCTTTGACAGCGTCCTCGCGCCACAAGTCCCTATTTAAACACTGGCATGCAAAATCACTTTGATCTTGTACATTTAACAGGATCCAGAGGTTTTTTTTGCAAGCTTCGATCTTAGATGTCTCAAAAGATCCCTTGTATAAAAGCTCAACTGGAGGTTTGTACAAGGCTGCCAAAGATTTGGCTTTACTACTGTGGCTGCTACATGGCACACCATCCTCATCTAAAAAAAAAATTTAAAGTTAAGCTTTAAAGTCATCATTCATTTGTACCAGGTCGGAAATTGTCAAAAGCACTTCTAACTCGTTTTGCTTGAGGCTCCACGGACAAAGCTTAATGTTTAGAAGTAAGACAAAATATTTAGTTTATTTTTTCTAAATACCATATGGATCATAATCGAGCAGCTTTTCAGATTTAGGCTGAATGGGTGCTCGAACATTGTCATCTGATGTGTAAATTGAATCTGCTGAATTAGTATCTTCAAGATGGTTGATTGTGCGCTTGAGTCCATTCTTTGTTGATAGATTATTTTCTCCATTTCTATTGGAAAAATGCAGTTCAATAGCTTGTTCTAAATTATGGTTTGCTGCTTCCAAAAGTCCTGTTGCTTCAGCACGTGATAGTCCTGTAAGAGCCTCTAGCTTGTTTAGTTTATCTTGGTCTTGGTCAATTTTATTATTTGAATATTTTTTTTTAAAACTTGTTGAATCGATTGGCTTGATATCATCCGAGTCCGATTCACTTGAACTATCACTTATTTTGTGAACAGTTACTTTGGCGCGAGTGGACCGCACTGGTCTTGAGGAACTGCTTGATGAGCTCGATGCCGGATTTGAATTATTCGAGCGAGTGGTCCTTCTTGGACGACTTGAGTTAGATGACATTGTGATTTTGGAAAATAATTGTTCTACTTGGTAAAGAGAAAATACTTTGAGGAAAATATTTATGCTGCTCAAATCGTATTTTTAGTATAAAAGTATAATGCTAAATTTTTTTGCTTATGCATATGCTAAAACTGCAACATTATATATATATATAAATTTGAAAAATTTTTACTTTTTTGAATTAGCACATTATTTCATAATCAAGAAAATTTCATAGGTAAATGATCTGTAAATTGATTATTTAAAATATTGTTTAATTTTATTTTTGTTTTTTAATTTACCAAGCTACACACAAGTTAAAATGTGATGGCTTGATTTTGTCTTCATGCTTTTATTAACAAAAAGTGAATTTATCTTAAATGAATTAATTAAAATTTGATGACTAAATCATCATTTTAAATTCAATTGAAAAAGCTATTATCTAAATAAAATTATTTAATATTCAATAGATTATTAAGGGAAAACTTAAAAAACAAAATATACCATAATCTCTATGAACAAGGAAAATTTTAGTTAAAATTTAATTAGTTATTTTTAATTATATTTCTATAAACTAATAATTATTAAAATAAAAAAAATAACAAGTTGCATTATATTAGTCTTCTAATAATTTCATTAAAAAGATATCAACTTGGCATCATCAAAATATTTATATTTTAATTATTCATCTTTTTGCTAGTTATTTTTTTAATTATGTACTTTTGAAATTTTATTCACATTTAATTAATATTATTAAATAAATAAAATTTTTCATCTAAAAAGAATTTATTTTCAAAATTTCATTAACTTTTTAAAAATCCGTTTGATCAGTAAAATGAAAACAATCGATACAAACTCAAGGAAGAAATAAAATTCAATAGATTATCAGATAACTTAAGCCTTTGAAATTAAATGATATGTAAATTAAAGAAAAAACAAATC
This sequence comes from Brachionus rotundiformis, assembly GCA_016802295.1. Taxonomy (NCBI): domain Eukaryota; kingdom Metazoa; phylum Rotifera; class Eurotatoria; order Ploima; family Brachionidae; genus Brachionus; species Brachionus rotundiformis. Next base: position 558,789 of record JAESIW010000157.1, read on the forward strand.
AAAATGGGCTACTTTAAGCAAAAAATATTTTTAGACATTTAATGCTCATAAGAATTACAATGCTAGATATTTTTATTAAATTTAGATCGAAATTTCTTTAAATAAATGATATCTAATTAAATAGGCTTGAAACTAAATATAGATTTCTAGTTACTTGAATAAAATATTACAAAATTTATATCTAAATTAAAAATATGTTTGATTCATGATCAAATTATTTTTTATTAAATTTAAAACATTCTTTAATACCTTTATGTTTTTTATTAATTTTTTTAACAAGATGAAATTAAGCTTTTATTATTTTCAATCAAATGAAACAAAAAGATAGAATTTATAGTAGCCGTTCCTCAATGGGTCTATTCGTCATCTAATTATGCCACATTCTTAAAACATAAACAAAAACAATTTTTAGATAATATTTAAGTGCCATTTTATAATAAAATCAAAACAATGACTTTTCTCATTCTAAAACTAATTGAATCATTCTATTAAAATCTAGACTTTTGCTAAAAATAATTACCATTAAAAGAATATTAGATTCAAGTAGGGACTTAATACTAAAATTCTGATAGTAAATATCATTTTAAGACGCTAAATATTTAATTTTTCAATAATAAGCAAAATAATTCCATCTAAATTTTTTAACAATTTTGAAAAGGACATATGACATTTAAACCATTACGTAAGCAATTGTTATATGAACTTTATATTCATAGTATAAACATTAAAATATTAAATTAATGATTTAGTTTTAATTTTTTTTCGGCAAAATTCAAATCTGGTTAGGATATAAGTTTGGATATATGGCAAATTGGAAATCTGAATTTTTTCCATTAAAAAACAATTTATTTTGTTTTAAATTAAAAACATAGAATTTAAATTTTTAGAATTTTAAAATGGAGAAAAATGATGTTTCAGTAACTTTTTCAAGAAAATTGAGAAATCGCTTAAGCGATTTAGTTAAAGGTGTTAAAGTATTCAACAATTTTTTATTTAACAAAGAAACAAATGAATTTCTAGGTCGTGATGGTCTGAGTTGGGCTAAAATAAGTTTATTTTATTTTATATTTTACACAGCGTTAGCTTCTTTTTTTGTTGGATATTGGGCAATATATGTGGCCACAACCATTGGAAAAGATCGGCCAAAATATTTCGCCGAAGATAGTTTAATGGCCTCACGAAATAAACTTAACCCAGGACTGGGATTCAGACCTCAGATAGACATTGAAAGCGTACTGATTTCTTATCAAAAAGGTGATGACAATCAAGAACAATTAACAAGAAATTTGGACATATTTTTGGATAAAAAATACGAAACGCTTTCCCAAACTGGCACTGCAATTGATGACTGCGCAAACCAGGATTTAGAAGAATTGAGAATAAAATTTCGAAATGACCAAGCTTATTGCCAATATGATTATAAATCAGTTATAGAAGACACGTCTTGTGACCCAGTTAGCAACTATGGATATGAAAATGGGCCTTGTGTTCTTTTAAAATTGAATAATATTTTTGACTGGGTTCCAAAGGCTTATGAAGACTTTGGAAAATTTCCCCTTGATTTTTCTACTCTATCCAATAGATCAGATATTTTGACTAACAATGTGATTGTTGGATGCCATGGAGAGCATTCAGCTGATAGAGACGCAATTAGACAAGCTACAATTAGATATTATTCTGCAGATTCAAAATTTTTAAAGTTTGATAAATTAGGTCTAATACCAAATTACTATTTTCCTTATTTGAATCAACCAGGATACAAGGCTCCTCTTGTTTTTGTCCATTTCCAGAACATACCTAAAAATCAATTAATAGGTGTTATATGCAAGGCATATTCAGCAAATATAGACTCAAGCGATAAGATAAATTTTAGAGGAATGGTACGATTTCAGCTTTTTAACAAAAAATAAATTTAATGAAATTAAATTTAGCTCAAATAATAAAATATCAAAAAGCAATTATTTTTTTTTTAGAAAAATTTCTACTGCTATCATCAAAGCTATTTATATTATATTTTTTTAGTTTTAAAAGTGGTATCTATATATATATATATAAGAGAAAATTTTCAACATAGACATATTTCTAAAATAAACTAATAAGTTTTAAAATTGGATTTCAATAATGCGAGTGATTAAATTAGCCGAATGTAAAGAAATAATATCTCGAGACAAAACGCTTTTAAGAGAGATTTTAAATCCTTGTAAACAAAAATTACAAATAAATTATAGTTTATCAAGGGCAGTTATTCCCGAGGGTGGCAAATCCGTGGAACATGTTCTCTCAACATGTGAGGTTTTATTCATTGTCAATGGAAAAGCAAAAATATATATAAATAATGAATGCTTTGAAGTTCGATCAGATGATACAGTTTATATTCCTCCAGGTTCAAAACAATTTATCTATAATGATGGTAGTCAGTCATTAGAATTTTTGGCTATCGTTGAACCAGCGTGGAGACAAGAGGATGAAAAAATTATTTAAATTTTTGTTTATTTAATAAAAAAAAAATATTTACAAATAATATTTTAATTATACTAATTTGAATTCGGGCTTTTCTGAGTTTGATCTTGTGGAAAAATGACAAACAAAGCTATCCATAAGCATCCCAAAAGCGAAAATAAAGCACCAATAATTAAGATAGAATAATTTCCAAAATTTGATGTTATAATGCTCATAAAAGCTGAAATAATAGTTTGAGCTAAAAAATAAATAGAACTTAGCAAACTGCAGTCTATTCCAAGACCTCTTTTAGTGCCTGCAGCACTCTGACTTCGATATTTATTGTCTTTGTGAAATTCAGATAACATTTGGTACGGAAGAGTTGAAATAGCAGTTAAAACAATTCCAATTGAAGAACTAAGTGGCATGATTATATAAATATTAGTTTGGTAGTATATTCCAACACAGCATAGAGCATAAATTAGATATGAAAAAAAATATAAAGTCCTAGTTGAAAGCTTATCCATCAAAAATTTTTCTAATATAACTTGAAAACAATCAAAAATATTAATTAAATTATAATTAGAATTAATAAATTTTTCAATTACCGGCTGAAATGGCTGACATTAAGGAATAAGTTAACAAACACCAACAACCCATCTTTACTCCTTCATTATAAAGCGCGAATTCGGTGCTGTTTTGAGGCGCAGATGCATCTCCATGATAAATAGCCTTATTTTGGTAAGAACTAAATCAACATGATTTTTAAACAAAATTATATTAATACCTGACCTACAAAATCTGTGAAAAAAAGTGAAGTGGAAAAAAAAGCCAACCAGCCAAGCAAGTTGCATATCAATAGTCTTTTTAATTCTTTTGGCATCTAAGAGGATATTACTTTTTTATTTAATTTTTTGTTCAAAAGCTCAATCAAAAAATTTTTAATAGTATTGAAAATTTTTTTTTTGTTAATGAAAATTAGTACTATAAAACTTCCTGAAAATTCTAGCAAAAATACCTTAAGGACCGATTGGTACAGCATTTTTAAAGTAACAGGTTTATCCTCATCCTCTTCATCATCATCCTCCTCCTCTTTCTCTTGCTGAGCCGAGTAATCTTCGTAAATCAAATCATCTGGCAAACTGGTTATCTCATTTTTAACTAGCAAGGGTATTTTTTCCTCTTCTAAAACCAATGGAGTTTCCTTGACTGAGGTAATTGTTGCCAAAAGAGTTGACAAAAAAATAACACCAGCAAATACAAACAAAATTTGCATTTCGTCACCTTTTAAATCATTATCTTCTATAAAGATCATTTAAAAACAAAGATACCAATAAAACTGAAGAAAGTATCAGTCCAATCGATTCCAGCTAAAATGTAGCCTATGGCTCCTCCAGTTCCCCCAAGGAAAGCGTGAATGTTTAATCCTGTGTCTTGATCTTCAGTATTACATACATCAAGTAAAAGAGCTCTCAGGGGACTGTCAGTGGAATCAGCTGAAAAATCCAAAAATGTGACACCAAGGCCCACCAAGAAGATTGCTATTTTCGGAATCTTAGATCTATTTTATGAAATTTAAGAATAAAAAGCTATTGATTTCTTACTTTGGAATTATTATCTCCTAACCATTGACCAATTAAGTAGGCATTGAGTATGAAGGAAGCGCCGATAAAAGCAAAAATAGATAGAACTAAAATAAAAGGTCTTCTTCGTCCCCATTTTGACTGACATCTGTCACTAAATAAACCATTGATTAATAAAAATTAAAATATTTGAAAAACTTGTAACCTCATTACACCCAAAACAGGTTGAAATATAAATCCTATAAGAGGACTTAGAAAATAAACAAGGGAATATACTCTAAAAAATGTAAAACTAATTAAAAATAATTAATAATTTGGCTGTTTATTACTCTTCGGGAACTTTTAGCTTTAAAAGAATAGGAACAGTCAAAGCGATCTCGAGACTGAATAAGACTTCAATTCCAAAATAAACCATACCTATTCTGGTCAAAGTAAAAAAACTTCTTTTTGGTTTTTCATCGTCATCTTCATACAAGAGAGAATCTTCAGGATGCTTGCTTATAATGCGAGATTGAGGCCTCTTAATAAAGTTAATAGCGCTCTTTGAACGAATTGACCGATTAATTAATAAATTAGAACCCATCAATTTGTTTTGATATCTGTAATTAGCTGACAGATTGGTTCTGAATGATGGTCCTCTTTCAAATGCTGTGGCACTGCGAAAATTATTTTTAACACTTGATGAAAAAGAAGTTGAAGATGATCGTTTGGCCAATTGATTACTCGACATTTTTTTAATTAATTTGATTTCAAAATACGAAATTCGTTTTTAACAGCGTTTATAACACGAAGTTTTTAAAATTTAGTTTTTAAATAATCATGACTTAATCACATGCGATATGTTTTTATCTTTTTTTAGTTATATCAATATGTGACTCGAAAAATACTAGAATTTACACTTAAATCGTGATTTTTAATCAGTTTTGAAAGAATTATAGAAATAAATCTTTAATTAAAATTATCTTTATTCTATTTTTTAATAAAAATTTTATTTTATTTAATTTAAATTCTTCATATAAACTTTAAAAAATTAAAAATCTCAACTATTAAGTTCTATAATTAAATCTTAACTATAATTAAATTGTATAGAAAATTATATCCTTCCACCGTTTTTTTTAAATTTAAGTTAGCCAATAAGAAATTAAATAACAATTTATAATAGAAAAAAAGTATTTTATAAAGATAATTAAACTGTAGAAAATCATAATCATAAAATCTTAATACCAATTTTTTCGCTATAATTTAAAATAAAAATTGCTAAATAATCATCTAAAAGCTTTTATTGTTTAAAAATCTTTTTTACTTGTTTCTTTTCTAATTACCAAAACGGTTAAAATATGAAACTATCAATTAAATTAATCATTGCTTTTATTTAACTTAAATTTAACTTAGCCAATTTCAAAAGTATTAATTTTGTGCGTAAAAAAATAAAAAAGTTATATCTTTATTATTTAACTTTATAGAACTAAAATAATACAGTTGAAAATAAATCCATTAAAACCAAAAATTATATAAATATTTTTTTTTAAAATATTGCTATATATAAACAATTAATCAATTTAGTCTAAAATTTTTAAGTTAATTCCTTAATTCAGGTTTTTTTTTCAAATGCCCACAAAAAGAAAAACTGATATTTTAAAATAATTTAAATAGAAAAAAAGATAATTTTTAATTGTTTTTAAAACTTTGAAACAAATCAAAATAATAATCTTAATTAGTAATTCTCACAACATTTTTTTCCAATGAGAAATTATAAGATAGAATGCTTTGACTAAAAGTCTATTTTTCAATTTATTTAGTCCAAACTGCTCTAAGTTTTTAAAAATTTTTTAAATTTTCAAATGGTAGAAAATTTCATCCAGAATAAAAATTTTTTTCAAACAAAAGTCAAAATTTAAATCTTGATTGCAAAAGTTTGAACATATTTCAAAATTGAGTAAAAAAATTATTTTTCAAAAATGCAAATTGTAAATATATCCGATCCGAATTCTCAGGTCGAACATCACCAGCTTGAACCAATGCAAACCATAGATTTTGGCAATCTAGACAATGACCAAAACAATCAGCTTGATTTTAATCTCTTGCTGAATCCTTGCAATGATTTGCAAATAAATGAAAATAGTCAAAATATACTTCAGGATCAATCGAATAATTTTACCAAAATAAGTTTGGTAAATCAGCACCAACAACAAAAAAATGTAATCGATATGAATCAGCCACAGCAAGCCTCAACTAACATAGAAAATTTCGATGTTGATCATTTTTTAAATTTTGGTCAACAAACTTCAGCTAATCATGTACCAATTCAACAACAAGAGTCTCAAACGACTCTTCAACCATCTAGCCAAATAAGTTCTGTGACTCAATCAAATGTACAAAATGTTCAAACAACAAGTACCACATTGCCCAGAGTGCATAAGCCGTGTGTAGTTTGTGGTGACAAATCTTCGGGTTATCACTATGGAGTTTCTTCATGTGAAGGTTGTAAGGGTTTTTTTCGACGAAGTGTTCAAAAAAACATGCAGTACACTTGCCAGAAGGACAAAGATTGTGTCATTAACCGAGTGACAAGAAACAGATGTCAATACTGTCGATTTACCAAATGCTTTACGGTTGGAATGTCCAAAGAAGCAGTTCGAAATGATAGAAACAAAAAAAAGCCAGTTGAAAATCCGCCTACGCAGAATCTACAACAGCCTGCTTCCAAGCCTCCCCAAACCACTCTTCTAGTTGTGGATTCAATTAATGGTATTCAAAATCAGGTGTTGTCAAATCAACAGCCCATCATGGTTCATCAGCAACCTCAGCAACCTCAACTGCCACCTCAAAATATTCCACAACTTGTATCTACCATTTCGCCTACAGAAGATTCAGTAGCTTCTCCAAAGTCTGTCGGATCAACTAACAGTTTGCTTTTGAATAGCATTAATTCTTTGACTCCTCGTGTCTATACCCCCGATGAACAAGATTATGAAATAATGGAAATTTGTAATTCACTATTTGATCAAACATTTGAAAAGTTAACCCTAAGTGAGGCAGATGAACAGATTTACTTAAATGAAATTAAAGGTGGAAATTCAACTCACCTGTTTAAATTTGATAATGATGAATTTACATCTAGCGGAATAAGGAAATGTATTAAGTTTTGTATGAATTTGCCAGGTAATAATGATCTATGTACAGATGATCGTGCCAAATTACTCAAATATGGTGTTTACGAGTTGACAGTAAGTCAAATACTGAATTTTTTAACTCTAAAAATTAAAGATTTTCTTGAATATTTAGAAAATTAGCTTTATAATTAATTTAATAATTGGATTTTTAATCAATATTGTTTTTTTTTTAATTTGATACAACAAAATATTTTTCTATAAGTAATAAACTGGTTCAGGAAATGCAACATGGTAAACAAACATAATTGTATTTTTTGAAGCATTATGTTAGAACAGACTATGAAAATTAAGCAGAAATTAAATTATAATGTATTTGAGTGAAGTTCTTTTAGTACCATGCTAAATTTACGGAACCAGCTTTTAACCATAAATATCTTTGACTTGACTTTGGCCTAGCTTTTCAAAATTTTTATATTATTTTCCTTTTTAATCTTTCTTCATTCAAGTTACTGGTAGTCGTATTCCTTTCCCTCACCCTTGAATACTCCGTTGATTGGTATGTGTGATTCCTTAATTCTAATTACAAACCAAAGTCACCGGAACGATTTTGATTTGTTGATATATTTGCTCGAAATCTGTTCTTCTGAATAGTTCAGCATTTGGTAATGTGTTAGGCCTTTACATTCTGAGAATCTATATGCACATATTGTAAAAGGTGCTCAAATTTTTTCTACCAGGCTTCCTTCTAAAATTTGCTTCCGTACATCATAGTTGCTTTTGTTACATTGTTTCTTAGCAGAATTCCATGGGTTGCTGAAATACCTCGATAAATACATTACAAAGTTTACCAAGTTTCCAAATAAATGTGAATTTTATTATGGATTTGAATTGTGCACCATCGACTGGAATTGGGATTTCTAACTTCTTGTTTATGCACATGACTTCCTTTTAAGTCCGATTCATCTAGAGCCCAGTTGGTTTAGAGTCTTGCTAAGTCTTGCGTCTTTCATTATTGTTTATTAGAATCAGATTACATGAAACCTTTTTAATCCATTAATCAAACAAATATTTTTTTAAAAATAATTCTATATTAATAAAAAAATAAAAATTAAAGAAATTTAGGAATTGATTTTTATTTATAAGTAATTAATTTTTTAAAAATTATTTTAAGCTAATGAGATTGGCATACCGTTATAACAAAGCATTGGATGCAGTAGTTTTGACTAATGGCTCGCTGGTAAATGACCAAATTCTTTCAAAAAGTGACAATAGTGGACTAGGATCGTTTTACACTCAGACTTTGTTTAAATATTTTAGGACTTTTTCCAAATACAATATGACCAATTTACAATTTTCGATTTTATGTTCGATTAAGTTTTTTTCAATCGAGCGTTCTTTTCTTATGGAACGCTTCAAAGTACAGCAAATTCAAGAAAAGTACTTACAAATATTTGAGTATCTTTTGTTCGAACAGCATCATTCCAAAGCTCAAATGTTAATGACCAACATACTTCTTTCTTTTATCAGTTTAAAAACTCTAGAAATTTTGAGTAAAATAAATAAATATTTTTATTTTAGAAATAAATTTAATTAATTTTTTAGCTGCGGAGAAATTTTTAAATATAGTAAGTAATAATGAAAAAACAAGTCAACCAAACAACTCTGCGATGGATGGATACATTTTGGAAGTTCTTCACAGAGAACACTACAATGTAACTTCAAATGAATCGCTAATCGAGCAAAATTTAAACTCAATTTTGTTTTTGGGTCAGTCGAATGTTGGAAACGGCGTTGTGTTAAACGATCAGACAAAATCAATCACAACATCACAATCAAATCCTCATCCAATAATTAAGCTACAGCCTTACATACCGGAAGCAAATGGAGATCAAAACATTTCATCATCAGCTCAATCAGTCCAAATTCTGGACAACCAAAGCAATATCTTTCCAAGTTCGAACAAGCCGGTCATTTACACTCTGAATCAACTACAATCTTCTCAGACGCCAACTAAACAGAACCAGATAATAAAATTAACAAATGGCATGTCTTTTTCAACTCAGTCTGGGCTTAAACTTCCCTTGGTCAATCAACAAACACAACAAGCTGGTGATCAAATATCAGTTACAAATCAAGCACAACAGCCTCAACAAATGCTTAATTTGGTCTTGGTTACTGATGGGGTAAATGGTGGTGTGAGCTATCTCTCACTTATGCCACAAAGCTGATTGTTTTTTTTTTATTTTTTTAAATAAGTTAAAAAATTAATTTTTAAAAGATTTCTATTTTTGTATTAAATTTTGTTGAATTAGAATGGTATATTTTATTCGTACTTTTTATTTTGATAAATAAAAATAAATTTTTTTAGACTAATTAATGATATATATTTTGATTGTTTAAAGAAATAGTAAAGGGATTAAAACAACTCAATGACAAATATTTTTTTTAAAATCGAATATACAAAGATTAATCTTAGCTCTACAAGCCCTGTTTTACCTGATATTTAGAATTATCATAATTTTTTTTTAAATTACTAATAGACAAAAAATTTAGAACTTAATTTACTCGATTGGTTTGTATAGAGATAACACAATTATGGTTATTTTGGTCGATTGTGAGGAAAAATTTAACATCTTAGGAATTAAAGTAGCAAATATCTTAGTTATCTTCAAAAGATAAAAGTCGAACAACTGTGAAAATTATTTCCAAATAAATAAATAAATTTTTTTTATTTTAAAAATTTCAATTAAGTTTAAATAAAAAAAATTATTATAAAAATTTTAATTTATAATCAACAAAGGTAAAAAAAGTCCATTTTGAATTTTTGAAAAATATATTTTTACATGATACTTTTATAAATATTTTTTTTTTGTTTAAATTCAAAAAGTAATTAATTTTTAGATTGATACATGAAAATGTCGATTGTTTTTTTTAGAAAAAAATAGATTTTATTTTAATTTAAAGTTGGTTGATTATCTATTTGAAGAGTAAAATAATTTATGCTTTATATTATGATTTAAAGGACCTAGATTAAGAAAAAATACCTTTACAAAATAAGATCTTAGCAGGTTTGAGTTTTTCTAGTTCGCTTTTTAAACTTAACCTAAATATTTTCCAATTCTTTAAGTCGTAAAATTAAAAAAATTTGAGTAATTTTGATTATTAAACACTTGGTCATCAACGTTCTCAATCATAATTTAAAAAAAATTATAATTCACCGTGGCGATTCAGACTAAAACCATATAGAGAACGAAAATAATTATTTTTAATTGCACTTTCTCATATTTTAACTAGAATAACAATATTTTTCAGAAATCTAATCGATTTTTATTTTTTTAAATAAAATATTCTTTACATAGATTTATAACTTAATTTTTGTCAGAGTTAATAATGAAGATTTTGAAAGCAATTTTTTTATGCGCATTAATTAGCCTTATTCAAATAGGTATTTAAGATAATTTTAATTTGAAACCATTTAATTAATATTTCTAGCTGATTGCCAACTAATAAGATGCTCGAATAATCCTTGCAAAAATGGTGGCAGATGCATAGATCAGCCTGGGACATTTTATGGTTATAATTGTGTGTGTCAAGATCCATGGACAGGAATTAACTGCGATCAATGTAACTTATTTCTTGAATTTTTAGCGTCATAAAAATAACTTTGTTTAAGATAAAGGAAAATATAATGGAATGAATCCTCAGTATAATAACTATCAAAACAGCTATCAAAATGGATACCAAAATGGATACCAAAATAATAATAATAATCCCTACAATAATAATAATAACAACAATGGCAATTATAATTACAATTATAGAAACGATCAACCTACGAACCCCTGTAGTTCTTCGCCTTGCTTTAACAGCGCAGTATTTTTGCTTTTTATAAAAGATAAGAATAAATAAATTTGATTTTATAAAAAGGTTTGCCAACCAAACGGAGGTGATAGTTATTATTGCTTATGCAAATATGGTTACTATGGAAGTCGATGCGAAAGCTTTGGTAAATAAATGTTCAATTATTTGATAAATTTTTTTTCTATTTTAAATTTCCAAGACAATCCAAAAGGAAAACTATTGGCAATAATTTTAGGCACAATCTTACCATTTTTTGCCATTGTTATAATTGTGTCCTTTATAATTTTTTGCTGTTGTTGCAATCGACGAAAATAGAAGCTAATTGATTTTTAATCATTTTTATGTGTAAAAAATCCTATCAAGAATCTCTGTTTAATTATATGATAATTTTTATTTTTTTTAATTTTTTAAATTTAAATTAATAAAAAAAGACAAAAATAAATTAATTTTTTAATTATTAATATTTTTCAATTATAATCATTAAGTTATTTTTTCAGTGGTAGTATCTCTCTTAGCTCATCAAACCAGTCTTATCTTCTAATTATTTTCTAGTTAAATTTTTTTTATGGCAAAAATTTACAATATAAAAAAATTTTAAATTTTATTAAGAAAAAATTTATAATGAACCAATTTAAAGTAAGACCAAAAGTTATATTAAATTTATAAGTGATGAGAACACTTAGACAATCTTCAAAAATTTTTTCATATTTTTGTTTATAAATTTGAATAAACTTACTCAAGCAGATTTTGCTAGTTGTTTTTATTTGATATGTAAAATAGGGTATATTTGATGAATTATATTTATTTTTAATGTCTTATCTTCCTTAAAAAATAATATACAAAAAGTTTGCTTAGAATTTTTGGAATTTTATTTTGTTTTAATTAACAAAAAAAATACTAAATATTAAATTATCTTTACCTACAAGATTGTTGAATGAAAATTATAAAATTAAAAAAAATCATCCAAACAAATTTCGATACAAATGACTTTACTATTCAAGACTTTTTTTTTTGACTTCTATAATTGTAAATATGTTTTAATTAGGCTTTCAAAGAGAGATTTTAATCTTTAGCTTAAAAATTGTTACAGTAAGCTTATTGTACATAGACAAATAAAAATTTTCAAAAATTATACAATATACTTTATTATTTTATATATTTTAAAATCGATATTTCTTTATTTGGTATAATTAATTGAAGCAATTACCAAATATTTTCATTAGACATTCTTTTCAACTTTATTATCTTTTATTATGAACTAAATTACTTAAGCGTAAAATGACCACTGATGCGATGATTTTCCAAAAAACCAAGATTTCGAAAAGATTATAAACATATACCGTGTGTATTATTCAAAAATACATCGAGAGACTACTTTGTATAATTTTTATTAATCATTGATTCTGTTAATTATTCATTTAAATATTTACTACAAAAATTAATCAATTTTTATTGATAGATCTTCATAAACTAGTGCAGTGAATTAATCTTGGACATAAAATGACAAAAGTAAAAAATATGTAACAACCAAGTCTTAGAAAATCTTTTAAATAGTAATTGAAAAATAAACCTTATAAATGATAAAAATATAAACGAAAAAAATAATTAACTTTGTTTGTGGTTGTATCTGTTTCTAATCACAAAATGAAGTATTTATTCGTTTTTAAACAAAAATATTTTAAAATACTCGAAAGAATTTCAGTAAGAATTTTTTATTCGTTTTGTAAACAAATTTTGTTAATATAAATTTGATTGAAAAATATTTTATCCATTATATTTTAAGTAAAATTTTAAATAATCAACAAAAAATGTCCAATGGATGTTGTTTTAATGATATAAATTTAACAAGCGATTTTAATTGCTATAGAAATGTAAGCGGATGTTGTGTTCCTGGTTGTTTTGCCACAGTTCCAAGAGCTCTAATCACAGCAAAATATTTGAAGAAAAAAGTCAACTACCGACGTTGTTTATGAAAACATGATTTAAAATTTTAAAACTTCCCTTGACGGCAGCCAAAGAAGCTATCTTCTTTAAAGAATTATTTTCAATGAAAATATCGCAAAATTTTATGTTAAAAATTGTTTACGTCATTTTAATTTAATTGTCCTATAATTAAATTAAATCCAATTTAATTTTTACACTTTATCTATCTTTTGTTTTAAAATGATCTTATTCACTTAAGAAAATGATTTTAAAATACAAAATATCTTTTTTATTTTTTATTGCTTTTTTAATTCAATCTTGTCTAAGTTTAAACTATGAAGAAGAAGATTCATCTTCGGCAGATGATGATCAAATATCTGAAGAGTTTCGTTTAAAAAGAAGCTCTGGTCCAAAGAAGCACAAAAATAGGCTTAAAGAGATACTTAATTTTCAGAAAAAGTTCAATGATTCAATGCATAAACTAAAAAATGAACCTGGCAAAGAGTTGAGCAAAAAAATTTTTGCCAAATTAAAATATATACTCGGCAAAGGAGAATTTTTTATAATCTTTGATTGTAAAAATCCTAGCTATTACGACACAGATGAAAAATTGGTTCGCATTAAACCCAAAAATATCTTAAAAAGTCTTAAGAAAACTGATAATTGTTCAGCTAAAAGTGAAAACTTGTGGCATTTTCATGGAAACATGAGTTTTATATCCACATATGATCACAAAGCTAAAAATTTGTCAAGTTCAGTTTTGCCATTTGACCAGTTTATGGGCTTGTTTAATGATTTAGAGCTGTGCGAAGATTTTATGAAATTGATGAGACATCCTTCTTTTTACAACAAAGCTTATAGGAAGCCTTCTCAATGTATTTCTGTGAAAAAAACAACCAAGAGTAAGATAGACCGGAAATTGCCAAATCGACCGGATGCTCCGAAGTTTGGTTTTCATCAACAACATTTCCAGCAATTTCACCATTTTAATCCATGGGCACGATTTGCTCAATTTGGTTGTAGAGGAGGTGGGTGAGGAAAGTAAAAGCCTTGGATAAAAGCCAAGGCAAACCAGAAAAATGATCAATATTTTGCTCTATTCGAGCATTTATGATGCTTTTTCATTAAATTTAATTAAGTGATTAAGTTGATGGAATATTTACTCATTTTTCGTTCTTAAAATTAATTATTTTGAAAATTAGAATAAATTGATTCGTATTAAGTTATTAATTTTTATTCCTAAAATTAAAATGACTCTTTTTATTTTAAACAAATATTATTTCTAGGTCAAAAATAAATCATATTTTTTGGATTTGATATTTGAATCAGATGTCTTCTTTTCATTAAATCCATTTTATACAACAAAAATATTTGAATAGATAAATAAATTTATACAACATGTATGCCATGTATGTCAACTGTGAGATCAGTAGAAAAAAGGCCTTACATAAAAAGTTTGTTGAGCTTTAGAGACATTTTTGAGATTGTGGTTATTTTGGTTTAAGTTACCAAACTTTTTAATGATAACCTTATTTACAAGTGTGTAGCTTTGGATCGCACAATACTACTACTAATTGTACTAGATTTTGATTTTTTATTAGAAATTTTTTAAACAAATTTAGAAATCAATCAAAATTTTTAATATTATGAAGTTAATAAATATATTTGTCATCTAATTTTTTAATTTTTAATAGTATGTGACTCTCAATTGTTAAGTTTAAGCTTAATACCATTCAAACCAGAGCCAAATAAAGTTTTTAAAAAAAAATATTGTACATAAAACATTAATTGATGTTTATATTGATGCTGATAGTTTTTTTAAATTAAAATAAATTTAAAGTCAAACTTTAATTTTAAAAAATATTATTCGCATGAAAAATACTAATAAAACTAATTAAATAATTTGTGATCTAAAATCTTTTAAAATTTAGCAACTATGCTAACTTGGCAGTTATTACCAAAAGAGTTAGCATAGTTGCTATATTTTGGTAATAACTGCCAAAAATGAGTCAAATTGTAGAAAGAATTTTAGCCCAAAAATTAATAGAGTAAGGTTCTTGACAAACCTTAATGTTGCTATATGGAGAAAAAATGAATTTTAATTAATTTAAAAACTAAAATTTATAGATTTTTAAAAAATAATTTTTGAGTCGAAAGTTTGTCAAATAATTTAATTTTAAAAATTCTTTTTTAAGGTGAGACAATAGACTCAAAATATTATAAGTTTAAATCACTATCTTTTGCAAAACAAGAATACATGTTATTCAACGAGGGAACATTTTCAAGATGGGGTGAAAAAAGCAGAGGGTTCCCAGAGAAGAAATTAAAAAGGCGATTGAATCCTCCGATTCAAGGCTCCGTTAAGTTGAGAATTGTAAGGGACACTATTATAACAAATAAATCTTTAATTTTAAATAAAATAATACCAATTTCTTGATTAATATGGAATAAAATATTAAGTGTTTTTGAAACATGGTTAATATTTTAAAAGGCATACAGCTAAAGATAATGCTCACGAAGTATCTTAAATATTCAAAAGAAGAAGAATTTTATTATGCCTTATTCGATTAAAACTAAGTATTTACTATGATCAGACAAATTAATAAATTTGGTAAAAATTCTCATTCTATTCAAAAGTAATTACATTTTGTTCACAAAAACCGCATTTTTTGAACTTAATATAATTTCATAGTTCTTTAGATATTTTTGATGATATATTTTGAACCGATCATTGCAAAAATAAGACTTAGGAAACATTAGGAAGCTAAAAAAATTCTCTTTTCAAAGATTAAACTATATTGGTTAACATTTAAACCATGGACATTTTTATGGTTAACTTGAGTTCACGGTCACCATGGTTCCTTATAATCAAGTTGTCCAAAGACGAGTTTTTGGCTATATTATATATTTGAGAAGTCATTCTTTATCTGTATAAAATTTCATCCTAAAAAAGTATTCTTTTCTTATTTGCTTTATTTAAAATTTCAGTCAAGCTTTAGTGATCACCCGTTATTATATTTTTTTGTGTTTCATGGTTTCCTTCTGTTTCATGAGCTTATTTAACTTGGTCAATTTGAGTCGACACTTTCTATTAAGATTTTATAATAAACTATTTAAAGGAAGAAACAGTTTTTGTTAAATCGAGAACACTTTAAAAGTTACTGCCCTGAATCCCGTAGCTGTATTTCACTAGTTTTCATGCCTTATCTATCTGGTGTCTTACTACCAATTAAATATTAGGCCAAAAATCTTTAAATTTAATTTATTTTTTCATTATGTTGGCGAATTTTACTTATTTAATCATATTGAATTCTTGATCTGAGCCTTGATCTTTTATGATTGTCTTATCTAAATGTATAATTAATGGATGAATGCATGGCAAATTTTAGCTTTTGATGATGCTAAAGTTAACGAATGTTTGAAAACTTTAAAAAAAATTCTCGATTTTATTTTAACCAAAAATATAACATAAAATAAAAATTAATTAGATAAATTAAGTATTAAATTTCAGAATATAGAGTCTTTTTTAAATAAATGCATATTTTTATTCATTTAAATAATTTTGCAAAATGGATATACTTTTTGATTCTATAAAAGCATTCGGACGCTCTCAAATTATTTATTTGCTAATTATTGGACTTTTAATGATGACATCATCTTTTAACTTTTATGCATCGGTTTTTTTTGCCGCAGAGCCTTTATTGCTATGCAAAAGTGATGATGTTATTTTTACAAATATTACAGAAGAAGAAACTTGTTTCTTATGGCAACAATTTATAATCCAGAGATCTGTTAACAAATCTTCACAACTCGAATGCTTTTTTAAAACTAACATCTATCAACTTACCATTGTATCTGACTTTGAGCTAGTCTGTGACCGAAAATATTTAATAAGCTTGAGCCAGTCTTTTTTCTTTTTTGGATGTTTAAGTGGTTTTTTTAATGGATTTATTAGTGATCGATATGGAAGGCGAAAATCTACCTTAATGTTTATTGCCATTCTTTTAGCTTTTTCATTTGTTTTTCATATTTTAATTCTGGATTGGGTTCAATTTTTACAAAAATATGAAAAATTTTATGTCTATTGCATTTACCAATTTGTGAGAGGTGTTCTTATGTTTTGTATTTATCAGGTTGTCTACATTCTAGCTTGTGAACTTACCTTGGAAAGATACCATACGATTTTTACCAATATAATGATTTCATTTTATGTAATTGGCGAAATAGTTCTCATGGTAGCGTTTTATTATATCCGCAATTGGAGAGATACTGGTCTCTTTATTACAATTTTTTTCGCAGTTTCATCTTCAATATTTTGGATTGTAGTCCCAGAATCTCCAAAGTAAGTTTCCAATATCGGCCAATTTAACTTAGCCATTCCTAATTATACATTCTAAAATTTTCAACTCAAGAATTTGACCAAAATTATTTATTTTTGAGTACATATTAGGTCTCTGAGCCAAATAAAGACCAGTTTATTTATTAAAAATTGTTTATAATGTTTTTATTTTTAAAAAATAAGAATAATCACAATTTTTTATTTAATAATATTATTATTTTTATTTCAGTATTTAGTTCTTATTAAAAATAAAATTAAAATAAAGAACAATAACTAATTTGAAAGATAAATTTTAAAAAACAGACTTACCCAAGATAATTTTTCTCTATATTAATTAAAGCTTTTTATTTTGATTATTTAATTTCATAAATAAGATAATATTTCAAAAGATTAATGAAATTTTTTACTTTTCAAGATGGCTTTTTGAAATCAACTCTTTTGATAAATGTATGGAGGCTTTGACCAGAATTTCGAGAATAAATGGCAAAAAACTAGACTACAATCCAAGTGAAATAGCTGTTCTAAAACAAAAACCAGATGTAGCAAATCAATTGGAAAATTTAGATGATAGCATATTAAAAAAAATTTTTTTAAACAAAAATAATTTATTATATACAAGTGGCCTATTTTTGGTATGGAATTCTATTAATTTACAGTATACTACCACTAGTTTGGGAATAATTAGTGCTTTGGAAATAAATCCGTATTTAATATTCGTAATGAATGCCTGTTTTGAGTTAGTTGGTGCATGGTTTTCAATGTTAGGTGATTGGGTTGGACGAAAAAAAGCATTCATTTGGTCAATATTTGCCTTGGGTATTGGTTCGATTTTAATGGCAACTATTCCTGAAGATAATACTGGTGAATTTAAATACTATCTGACTTTAAAAGTGATAGTGTCTCTTCTCTTACGCTTTATGCAATCAGCTTCATATAATTTATCTATAATTTATTCAGTTAATCTATTTGAAATAAAAATCAGAAGTACTGTTTTATTATTTCTAGGATGTGCAGGTTCTATCAGCACATTAATCGCACCACAGATAAACATGTTGAAATCAACATGGAAATATCTACCATACTATATCAATGCAGCTACATCGTTCGGTTCTTGTATAATAATATTTTTTTTACCACAAGGATATAAAAAACCTAAGCCTTGTGATATTAATTGAGATTTTATAATAAAATTTATTTGTAGACAGTTAATTCTTTATTATTTTAAAAGATAATCATAAGAACAGTAAAAGTTCGATTATGTCACGTCTAAATTATATCCGTCTAAATTAGTAAAGTATATTTTTTGAACAATTTAATTGTGCTCAATCAAGTCAAATTTAAAAAATTAGGGAGCTTTTTAAATCTTGTGGGCTCTTGGCTAACAGATATTTAAACAATCTAAAATTAATATTTTTTTAAATATTTTTATGCTATTTTATTTGTTTTGTATTCCGAAAAAAAATATTTAAAATTTCGTAATTGTAAATTAAATTTATTCGAATAAATTTATGTCCCGTTTTAATTATATCCCCATTTTTATCCCCATTATAGACATCATCGAACTTTGAGTGTATTTGTTGATTTTGATTAATCAGTCCTATACTTGTTATAATGAATATTTATTCATGAATTAGTATTAATTTTTTTTTATTATTTTCAGTTTGTATCAAATTATTGTGTGAAAATGAATTTTAAACTTTGAAAAAAAGAACATTAATTATTTAAAAATTAATCGATTACAGGAAAATATTTTTATAAATTAATTTTAAATTTGAAATTTTTTTCAAACAAAAAAAACTATTTATGTTATTTTAACTTTTTTGTAAAAAAGTAAATAATTAAGTCTTTCATATAAAAGACAAAATTTAATTAAGTATATATAGTTGATTTATCGGCTATTAAAAGCTTTTACTAAACAAAAAAATTTCATATTTTTAGAAAAGTAATATTTAATTTTATAATTAAAGAAAATAAAAAAAAACTAAATAAAAATAATCAATCACTTTATTTCAGCTTAATGGAAGTTAAATAAATGATTTTAATAATAGAGATTTATTTTTTAGAGGAATTTATTTGAAGGAAAAATGATAAAAATCAAAAATTTAAATTGACAAACTTCTGATTATCTATATAAATAAATAACAAAATATAAATTTGTTTTATTTATTTTCAAAATGACTAGTAAAGATTCGACTACAAGTTCAGTAAAATCACTTACAAAACAAACTTTAGGTGGCTTTACATCGAGTTCAAGTTTTAACTACATGAATGATCTAGAAGCAACTTTGATACGATGCAATTCACCTATAGAGCTTAACGAAACTCAAGAAATATCTGTTTTGGGTGAAAATGGTCTTTGGTTGAATAAAAAAGAGTCTGATAATTGGAACGGTGGCATTCCGCTGGAAAATTATCAAATAAACAACGATTCAAATCCAGAAATAATCTATAAAAAAAATAAAAAAAATTTAGAATATAACCAAGAGTTGTCTGTTCGATATTTAAAGCCACCAACCCCTGAAATACCAGGAGAAATTGTTATCAACTATGAAAAAAATGGAACACATGATCCAGCACCACCAATTATTATGCGTCAGCAGTTGTCTAGACCAAAAACACCAGAGCCATTGATCATTCGAGAGTCTCCACCGATACGGCCGAAAAAAATTGAAAAAAAAGTCATCACCATTAAAGGGAAAAAAATGCCTCCACCTCCAAGGAAAGTAATTATTGAACGTTTACCAGAAAATCCACCAAAACCACAATCAATTTTAATCGAAAGATGGCTTCCGTACAGCCGACAGAAACGTAGAGTTGTCGTTCAGCATTCAGATGGCAATAAAACTTATCAAAAGCCAAGAAACTTGATCATACAATGGGACAAACCGACAGTTACAGTAAAAAAACACATCAAACACCTTGGGGTGATAACCACTGATCCTGGAGAATACCATCAACGATTTGGAAGATTGTTGTATCGTCCTGATGAATTGCCTCAATTTGCTAAAGACATAAAAAATCCGGATGGTTTAATTTTGGCATCAGATGCTTATGACACAACTTGTGAATTGGTTGGAGATGTTGAAGCGCTTAAATTTGTTGATTTGGATAAAGAAGGCTTAAGTGAATACAAATCACAGATAGAAAATTTTTCTTACAAGTCAACCAAAGTCATTGACTCGGAATGCTTGGAAGAACTTTTTAAAAAAGTTGACAAAAACCTAGATGGAAAAATTACCAAATACGAAGCTAAACAACTTTTATCTTTTTTGAACAAATACTTAGAGAAAAAGCTTTGTGATGAAATATTAGATCGGCTGGTAGAAATTTTAGATTATGACCAAGTAGACAGTATAAATTATCAAGAATTCAAAAAAATATATGAAAAATTTTTTTAAATATTTACTTTTTTGTTGAATAAGATATTTGTAATTTTTCAAGATTTAATATTATTATTTTTTTAATAGAGGCAATGAGGAAAGACTAGCTTTTAACAAATATTAATTGCTATAATTACTTATGATGCTTATTTATCTTTTTTTTCATTTATGATCAAAATATTTAACTTAACTTTCTTTTTAAATAAATAATCTTTTAAATCTTTATTTTTTTCCATCAACTACCAATGCACGGTTAGCTAGTTTCGATCGATTTTGTTAAATACGCTCAAATGATTTATTTATGTTGTATATGATATATTTTTTTTTATAAAATTTTCCAACTCGGTAAAAAATAGGTATTTATTTTATGAACAATTCAGGTAAGACAGGTATTTTATTTGTTCCATTTTAAAATTTCAATGAACTAAAATTCATAATTAAAAGCTTTATTTACATTTAAAACAAATTCTACTAAAATTTGGCTCAATTAAAATCTGTGCCAAAATAAAAATTTATTTCACACTTAGAAAGTTAATTTTAGATAAGATTATTGTGTTCGTACTCTGTAGATTTTATTTTCAATTGTACTCGGCAAAGCTTTAAATTTATTAAATTTCAAAAGTTGATTTGAATATTAATAAACTATTAGCATTAATAATTGTAGAACTTTTATTCATAAGTCAATAAACAAAGAGCAATTAAATATTTAGATAAAGATGAATTCAATTATTTGAGAAATTGAATGTTAAAAAGTGTCACATATGAACTTAAGATCAGATTACTCAAGAATTTTTTTATCTCTTTAAAAAATCAGGTATCAACTTTTTATTGTTACTACCAATATGAAGTCTGTCAAAGCTCTATTTGAATTTAGAAGACCTAAAATTTATTTAAATGTTTTTACTTTGGTTCTATCGCTTATAAAAAAAAGATGTTTTTGTCTTAAAACCTTAAGATATGAGAAAACTAACATTTTGTAAAAAAATTTTTAAATAAAATTATTTTAAAGAATTTTAATTGTCTTGATTTAATTCAATAATTTAAAATATATTAAAGAAAAAACTCACCTGTAATAACTAAGGTGGAGGTTTATTCATCAGCATAAAACAAAATCAGCTTTTTTGCTTTTTTGTTTTTCAATAGCTGGCTTTGGAGTGATTCTTTAAGAGAGAAAGAGAGAAAGTGAAAAACCTACTTGAAAGAATAAGCTAGAAATAATAAACTTGTTTTTGGATTCAAAATTGTTTCGAAAAAAATTAAAATTTTCTCTCCGATTTGCATTTTTAGATCGGTTTTGTTTTTGATTCAATAATTTTGAGCTTGACGAATAAGATAAAATTATTTTTTTACATTTTTAAGATTCACAAAAGACTTAAAGAAACTTTTGTTATTTGAAAAAAGATAGACAATTAATAAAATCAGTGAAGAAAAATAATAGTTTTTTCTCAAGTCTAAAGAATCATTATCTTTTTTTTTCGATTTTTTTCATTGCAAATATTTCCATTTGAAAAAAAGATTCTAATTAAAATTTTTTTTCCTTTTAAAACTTTATAAATAGTTAATTTACTTAAAATCTAATTTTAAAATTTTACGTAATTGACCTTTGTTAGTTTTTTATACCTTTAAATTCCAACTAACATTTATCTCTTTGTTTTAACCAATCTGCTAAAAACCTTTTCTTTAAAGAACAACCAGTTAGAAACATTCATGTTAAAAATATTCCTAAGTCTAATTTAAACAAACTTTTATCAGTTTAAATCTAAAAAATACAAAATTTTACTTTTTTTAAGAATGAAAATTTTGTTACAACAAAAATAAAATATTTTATTGTGTAATTTTTATTGTATTTTTGTTCTCATACTTTGATACTTTTAGATTTAAGAAATAAAAAAATATTTAGATTGATTTAATAAGATAATAAAGCTTAAGGTATACATCTAAATTTATTTGATATGTTTAATTTTTTAAAAAGCTTAGGGTTTTTATTTTAATAACCAAAGTCTCTCAACCTAAAATAAATTTACTTTTTGTTAATTCACATTAATTAGCAAACTGTTTTATTAAAATTTT
This sequence comes from Brachionus rotundiformis, assembly GCA_016802295.1. Lineage (NCBI taxonomy): Eukaryota > Metazoa > Rotifera > Eurotatoria > Ploima > Brachionidae > Brachionus > Brachionus rotundiformis. The sequence goes on from JAESIW010000157.1 coordinate 581,497, forward strand.
TTAAAAGATTAGATAAAATTGGTTAAATGCGAATAGCTTAACCAGGCGTGGTTGAATAATTAAAATAATAAGCTAATCTAAAACAAGGGGCTATCACGTCAAGATGAGCATGCTAAATTTGGAAAAAATCGCCGTAAACGGCGACAGCAAACTTGACGATTCATTTAACCGTAATCAACCATATTTCCATGAACGCTTGAACCTAAACGCTAAAAACAAATTTCAACAAATGGCAACAATTCGTAATTTGGATGACAAATGGATACAAATCCAGAAAAATACTTTTACCAATTGGGTCAACGAGCAACTTAAATTCGAAAACGAAAAAGTCTCCGATCTTAAGACGGACTTGTCCAATGGTGTTAAATTGATCAAGTTGGTTAACATATTGCAACAGCCTAATTCAAAAATTTCAAAGAGATACTTTAAAAATCCAACCAACCAGCACCAATCTTTGGAAAATATAACTTTAGCTTTGAAAGCCATCACCGATGACGGAATTAAATTAGTAAATATAGGTAAAAATAAAAAAATTTTTTTTTTTAATAAATATTTAATAATACAAATTCAGGTAATGTTGATTTAATGAGTGGTAATTTAAAACTGATACTTGGTTTGATATGGCACTTAATATTGCGCTATCAGATTGGGAAAACAAAAATTCCCCCCAAAAAACTCATTCTAGCCTGGATAAAGTCCATTCTACCTCAGTACCAACTTACTAATTTGACTCATGACTTAAATGATGGATTGATTCTGGCGTAAACTTAACTTTTATTTAACTAATTTACCAAAAAGCTAAATTAAAATATTTATAGAGGAATAATTAACTATTGTAGACCTGATTTATTTCCAGATTGGCTCGGATGGAGCAGAAAAAACAAGTAATTTGTTTTTATTTATTTTGGTAATTAAATTTATAACCGATCAAAATTTTAAGTTTAGAAAATTGCACGGCAGCTATGAACGTAGCTTTGGAAGAATTTGATATACCGATGGTAGTTACGCCACAAAATATGAGCAGTCCTGAGCTTGACGAGCTGTCGGCGATCACCTATTTATCTTATTTTATCAAAGATGGTTCGCCAGGTTACAAAGCCACTCTAAAATGGATTCATCAATATTTGCCAGATGAGGAAATAAACAATTTTAGTGTAAATTTGAAAAAAAAATTTGGAAAATATTAATATAATAAAATATAGACTGATTGGAACGATGGCTGGTTACTTTGTAAATTGGCGCATAAAATGGGAGTATCTGTGGCCGAATTTCCTAATATAGATCGAACAAAAAAGGAAGAAAATTGCAAAGCTGGTCTAGAGGCTTGCAAAGAGCTTAAAATAGAAACTTATGTTTCTGCCAAAGAATTGTCCGACCATGATGTAGAGAGCATTGCTGTTATGGCAACTGTTGTTCAATTTAAGTATATCAAACCACCAATGTCAATAGATGAAAAAGCAAAAATTTTTTTGGAAGATTCGGTCTCTGATGCCCTGGTTGGAAAGGCTGTGAGTTTTTCCAAAAATGAATTATTGTCTATAAATAAAATTTAAAAATTAAATAGTTTGATTTCAGAATTGAATATTTTGAGGACGAATGCAAAAATATAAAAACTTATGTAAAAGGACCCAAGTCATCACCTGCTGTTGGTACAGAAAAAACTGCGCCTGGAAATTTAAAATGTCATTTTATTCCTGGCGAAACTGGCATTTTTGAAGTATATTTTGAATATTTGTAAAATGAATCGATTTTATTTTTATAAAATTAGTTAAATGTGGTATGTGATAACAAAACATTAGAAGGTTGTCCCATTATCATAAACGTAAAACCGGATACAAATAGAATTCAGCTAATTTTTGCTGAAAAACAGTGTTGGATACACCAACCGATAGAAATTTGTGTAATATATTAGATTTGATCATTAAAACTAGCCATTAACCTTTAAGATTTTTAATTAAGATCGATCCAAGAGGTGCTGGTCGTGGAAAAGTAAGTGTGATCAGCAAGGCACCTTCTGGTCAAGAACTACAAAGTCAAGCGCTTGAAAAAGACTTTAAGTATTATGCTACCATTATTCCAAATGAAACAGGTACATTTTTTATTTTGTTTTGCTTGGCTAGTTAATGTTTATAACCAAAGGCGAATGGGAAACCCAAGTATTCTATGAAAATGAGGAAGTTAATGGGAGTCCGCATAAGTTCCAAGTGTTTGATTCAAGCATGGCTTTAATTGATGGTCTTGAGCCCAATTCAACTCATCAAATTAATCAAAAAATCTCTTTCAAAGGTATAAAATTATTTTAATTCAAATAAAATCAATTTCAATTATCATTTTTTAGTTGATGTATCCAAAGTTGGTAGTGGGGTTTTTCATAGTCAACTGATTAATTTGCGTAACAATCAATCGTATCCAATCGAATGGGTAGAGACAAACGAGAAAGGATTATATGATTTATACTTTACTCCACTAGAACCGGGTCAATATAGATGTATGTTGTTATTTAATAACAAACAAATTAAAGGTAAGATAATATAGAAATTGAATATATGGCCCGTCTCCTATTATTCTCTCTCTCTCTCAATTACATTTTAAATCTAAGTATTAATAGGATAAAAAGATTAGATTAGTTGTAATGTATGGCTTGTTTTTAATTATCTTAAACTAAACCCTTTATATTAATCAATTGGATGCTTTTTTAAATTACATATTTTACCTTTTCAAAAAGGAAAGAAATTGTAATTTTTTATCTTATAAACTTTATTTTCTTCTGAAACATTAATTTTTCTTGTACAAATTGAAAAAGGAAAACCTTTATTTTTATCGAACAAAAATTTAGATCGGACCATATTGTAATATAAAGTGTCGCTAATAAAAAAATCTTTTAAAAGGTCAATTTTCATTTATTAATTTTTTCTTAAATTCTAAAATTAATAAACTTTCTTTTTTATTGTTATTATTTCTGAACCGATTTTAAAGAAACAAAAGAATTTTTAAGTTCAAGATGAGCTGATCTACTGTATAAAGTCTTGTTTTTTTCATCATTTAAACATGTGGTTATATATTTAAAAGCAAAGATTCACAACTAAAATTATCTTTAAAAATAAAAACAACAAGAATCTTTGTTTAAATTATTTAAATTTTAATAATTAAAAATTGAATTTAAATTTACATCTACCATTAAATAATTACTTTTCGCTGTTTTGTTTTTAATTACATATTCAATTAAGGAAAATTTGTGTAAATACATACATTATAATCATTTTAAATAATTTAAATTAAAATAAAAAAAAAAGCATCTAGGAATTCTTCATTTTAGATCAAGTACAGTCGTAATCACCTATTCTAATTTTTATCTAAAATTTAGAGCTAAAATAATTTTTAAATAATAACCAAAGTTGTATTATTATTTGAAAATAGAGAAAAGATTTTTAATTAAACAATAGATAAAATGAACTTTAAATTCAAAATTTGGATTTAAATCAACCGATTTCTATATTTAGTGACATAATTTAGGTCTAAATAAATCCTTAACGATTAGTGTTGAGATGATAATCAACATAGACGTAAAATTATAAAAAAATCTTTTAAATAATAATTCAGTGTGAATAAATCTAAATTTTAAAAAAAAAATTCAACTTTTTTTTGGTCACAACAAAATTAGTTAATCCATAAAATTCATAAGACTAATATTTAGTAAGCCAGCTATTTAAAAAAAAGCCAAGTTTATTTTTGTTTAGATTCTTATTTATAGCTAAATATAAACAATCTAATTGAGTTTAAATAATACGACTCAATGACTAACAAACTATTTCAAAAGACATTGATAATAAAACATCTTTATTGTTGGTATATTTTGAGTAGAATGACCAAAGCTTTCTTTTAATGCTTTGTTTCGAAAATATTTAAACAGTGACAATTAATTAAAGCTTAATAATATATGTATCATAAGCTTAACTAGTCTCTCGAATAGTAAGCAAAATTTAGATCTTAATTTGTCATTATACCGATTTTGATCATCATTCAATGATAATTTTGTTTATTTCAACTAGCGTTTTTAAACCATGTTTAATTAAGGAAATTTAAAGCTCAATTTAAATTTTTGCTCAGTAAAATAATTAATAAACCCTTCATTTCAAATTAAAATTTTGGCGATTAATAATAGTAGAATATTTTACCTAATTTACTTTAAAATATTTGTTTTGTTCTTATTATTTTTAATAAACCAAATTTTTTTTCTAATCAAAATAGTCGGCATTTTTGACTAACTGATATTGAGATAAAAATTCTCAATCGAAAATGTATTCTTATCGCTACGAGAAAAGAATCAAATACTATGGTCATACGAGCAGCTCTAATTCTGCCATGTCGGATAGTTCAGGTACAATTTTTAATTCAGAATTTTTTTACCAATTAGGATACAAAACTTTAAAAGTTTTAAGAAATAAAATTAATTTTTATTATAAAATAGTCAAGAATAAATGTGCTGGTTCATTATTTTTTTTCAAATTAAATTAAAAAGAAATATTTTTAGTTCATTTTCTATAATTAAATTACTCATAATCCTAAATTAATTTTTTTTCATTACAATTAAAATATAAAAAATTGTCTAGCGAAAAAAACTTTTAATCCTGGAATTTCACAAATACAAAATTAAAATCTAAGTTGAAAATTTTGAAAGACTGCATTCAAGACTTGCATTTATAATATTTGCATGCATCTTCATTTCATAAAACTATCGCATTCAAGTCTTTAAAAATCATTCGAACACAAGTTTGAGTTTTCTTTTTGCTTGCAAGTAACATAAGCCAATTTTTGAATCTTCTAATTGTGACTAAATTCAAATACTATGAGGAAAAGCGGCATCGAAAATTTTAGTGAAAATTACTATATAACCTATTCCCATAATCAAGTAAATGAACCATTAAGTTCCATGTCAGCTAAGAATAATGTTTCCAGACTATCTCGCGAACCTTTGACTGAAAGTAATCATCGTAATTTATACTCCCATCTAAGATCCATCTCATATTTTAATTTAAACCAAATTTTTAATCAATTTAATCTTTAAGGAAGTCCAATTGATTTTAATGTGGTGGTTGATACCAGTCAGTTAACAGTGGATTTTGGCAAATGCAAATCGGTTTTGAACAACCAGCCTACATCGTTCACTATCGACACAAAAGAAAACTGTGGTCCTAATGACATAAAAGTGGTCATTACATGTAAATTAATTAAAATTTAAATAAATTTTATCTAATATGAGTTTAATTCAGCTCCTAGTGGGCACCAAATACAACCCAAAGTAATTAATACCCCAACTAATTTAAGCCGCATTGAATACACACCAACTGAAATAGGTTAATTAAGGATTAATTAAATTTTAGACAATTTATTATAATCTTTTATATATCTTTTTTAGGCGAATATTTTATTGATATATTTTTTGCTAATCAACTAGTTAAAGGAAGTCCTTTTAAATGTAATGTATTCGATCCTAGCAAGATAAAAATGATTCCGACATTTTCAGGATTTGTTGATCAATTGGTAAAATTCGAGGGTAACCAAAAAGAAAAATATAATCTATCTTAACAAACAGAATAAATTTTTTTTCTAGTTGATGCTTCTCAGGCTGGTACAGGTCAACTTGAAATTGCTGTCGAAAATGGCCGTATTCCGTGCACATTTTCAAATCAAGGAAACTTGAGATTCATACCATGTTTCACTCCGCGCGAACCTGGCAAACATGAGATTAGTGTAAAATTCAACAATCATGACGTACCAGGGAGTCCATTTTTTTGCAACATTGTTGACCTAAGTCGTTTGTCAATACCAAATATAAACCAACCATATCCTGTCTACAAAACGAATGTCATAGAGCTAAACTCAAGCGATTTGAACAACAATGACATAAGTCTTAAGCTTACATCACCATCTGGAATTCAGGTTCCCATTAGTAGGTCGATCACACCATACAATACATTGAAAGTTACATTCCAGCCGATAGAAATTGGCAATCATCGGTTTGAAGTAACATACGATGGTGTGCCACTAAACGGCAGTCCTTTTGAAATAAAAGTCTATGACACTTCGAAAATAGTGGTCAGTGAAGTAAAGGGCAGCGAAGTGAACAAGCCATGCGAGTTCACAATTGATGCCGGAAATGCTGGCGAGGGTCAACTGGAAATAGCCATAAATGATGGCCTTATTAAAAATCAAGTTAAACAAAATAGACCTGGCCAATATACGGTCTCATTTTTGCCAACTAAGCAAGACACATATGTGATTGATGTTAGATTTAATGATGAACCTGTGCCAGACTGTCCCAAGAGAGTATTTGTTCGCGATTTTAACAGTGCTCGTCTAACAACTCAAATTGAAGAGTCCGCAATAATTGGCGAACAAGCTTGGTTCAATTTAAGTGGTGTTTATGACATAAATGATCTGATGGTCAAAATTAAATCTCCCTCTGGTCAAGAATATATGCCTAAGATTCAAAAGACAAATCAGGATGAGTGCCGTGTTGAATGGATTCCGTATGAACTAGGCTCATATAACATTACAGTATCCTATCACGAAAACGTAGTTAAAGGAACGCCTGTGAAAATAAAAACTTTTGATCCAAAACGTGTCCAAGTGTATAATATAAATGATGGACTAGTTTTCAATTCAAATGTTTTTTGTGTTGATGCAAGTCAGGCGGGAGAGGGAAGTTTGGAGATTGGCATTAGTTGCAATGGTCAATACATTCCAAATCAAGTAAAACCTATTGGAAACAGTAAATTTGAGGTTCATTTTATGCCTCAAGATGCTGTTATTCATTACGCCAATATAAGTTTCAACAGCGTTCCTGTAAAAAGTAAACAAAAAAATATATATTTTTATAATTAATTTTGAACTCTGTTTTAAAATTAAAATATTTTTGTTGAACTTTTTTGAATTTTACAACTATATTTTAGTTTTAAATAATCTGTAAATAGATAAAAAGTATTAAAATTACATTAAAATAAGAATGTTTATTAAAGAAAATTTCTTAATTTAACTTAAAATTTTTCTTATTTTAAGACAGTCCATTTGCTATTAAAATCATAGATACAAATTTGGTAATAGCCCAAGGAAAGGGTCTTAATTCAGCTGCAGTAAACTCAAGCAACACATTTGATATATTGACTGGTAATGCTGGCGGTGGATCACTAAGAGCTACAATAACTGGTCCAAAAGGAGAAAATATTCCAGCAAGACTAACTCAAAAGACCAATGGTGATTATTTTTGTGAATATACACCTTATTCAATTGGTTCACATCGAATTGATGTTCTTTACCAAAATCAGCCAATATCTGGAAGCCCGTTTTATGTCAAAGTCTTTGATCCACAGTCTGTTGAAATAAGAAATTTACCTAGTGAATTAAGCATAGAAACAGCTAATCTAATTGAGGTTGATTTAACCAAAGCTGGTAATGTTAATTTGGATGTAAAAGTTACTTCGCCTACTGGCATTGACGTGCCAGTTAATATTGAAGGCCAAGGTGTAAAGCAGATATATTTTACGCCCAGAGAATATGGCTCATATAGAATTACCATGCAAATTGATGAACAAAATTTAATTGGTACTCCCATATATTTGAATTGCACAGATGCAGTATTACCAAATGCTCACGGAGATGGTCTACTTCATGGCATAGAAGACAAGCCAGCATATTTTTTTGTTGATTCTCAAGGACTAAAAGGAAATCTTGAAGTAAATATTGAAGGTCCTCAGCATTTTACCAAAAATATAATCGAGCGTCAATTGGACGGCTCCTATATGGTAAAGTATACACCAGTTGAAGTAGGCCTGTTCAAGATTTTCATCAAATGGAATGGAAAGGAAATAGACGGAAGTCCATTTGGGTCATATGTGGTGAATCCAGATAAAGTTAAAATTGTAGGTGGCTGGCAATCAATTTTAGACTACCACAATTGTCTAAATTTAAAACAATATGAGGAAAAAACTATTAATTTTGACACAACTGAGGCAGGCCCTGGTTCTCTTACATGCTCAATTATTGCTCCTGGAAATAACAAGCTTCCCATTAATCTTACCAATCAAGGTTCCTTGTATACTTTGAGTTTTTCAGCTTTGTACGAAGGCGAGTACAAAATTCACTTGTTATGGGACAACCATGTACTTCCGAACACGCCTATTATCGCTCGAACAACTCATTTGAATGATTTCAATCGAGTTGAAGTCAGTGGTTATGGCATACATGAGGCAAAAATAAACCAAGAAACTGATTTTATAGTTGATGGTTCGCGAGCTGGTGATTTGCATGGCTTGCCAGAAATTCGCTTCACTGGTACCCGTTGCGACATAGATGTTCGCCTACAACAAATAGGCCACAATATTTACAGATGTAGTTACATTCCGCAAATACCAGGAGCCTATTTGTTGAGTATTAAATGGAACGAGCGTCAAATTGGCGATTCGCCATACAAAGTTAGTGTAGGCATGAACTCAGATCCCTCTAAAGTTATTGTGAGTGGAGAGGGAATCAAAATGGGAGTTATTGGTCAAGAAATAAAAGCTCTGATAGATACAAGGCGAGCTGGACCTGGCGAACTAACCGCTCATTGTATGGGACCTCAAAAAGTCGCTTTTTGTGAATTTTTTGACCATAAGGACGGCACTTTTACTCTTTTTGTTAAGCCACAAGAAAGTGGTAAGCATGTTCTTCAGATAAAATACAATGACGAACATGTACCAGGCAGTCCTTTCATTATTAAGATAGTCGGACCACCCGATGCCACTAAAGTCAAAGTACTCGGACCTGGCCTTTGTTACGGAGTTTTGGATAAATTCAAATCTAAATTTGTTTGCGAAACTAAAGGCGCAGGAGCCGGACAGTTAACCGTGCGAATTCGCGGACCAAAGGGTAATCTTAAAATTCAATAAATGATAGTTAAAATTTTTATTGTTAATTTTTGAAGGAGCTTTTCGAGTTGAGATGCAAAGAGAAAGTCAAAAAGACAGAACTATTTATTGTAAATTTGATCCAACTGAGGCAGGTGATTATCAGATAAACGTAAAATGGTCTGGTCAACATGTACCAGGCTCCCCATTTAATGTACACATATTTAATACAGATGAAGAGTTGGAACAATATTTGAGATCCAATCCAGAAGCCGCTTATGCCATTCAGCAGCAACAAATGCAAAATCAATTGATAAGTTAAACATATGTGTTCGAATATTGATGTTTTATATTTAAATTAAATTAGATGTTTATAGAATAACAGTAAAATTAAATGAATCGATTGTCCTTTAGTGTGATTCTTAAGCTATGGATAGATTAATCTACGAATTCTTCAATGATAAAAAAATTTCTAAATTAATTATTTCACAATTAATTTATCCTTTTTTTTTAATTCTAAAAGTTTTATTTTTTAATTTTTATTCAATCTTAAAATTTAAAAAAAAAATTCTATAAATTTCTTGCGGTCCAATTACATTTTTTACGAATTTTTAAATAAATTTTAATCAATTATCTTTTGTGTTCTTTTTATTCAAATGTAAAAAAAATTCCTTATTAGATAAATCTAAAAAGAGATAAATTAATTAGATTAATTTAAATAAAAGATTAAAAATTAATAATATTTCAGTTTTAAATCGAATTCCATTATTACATTTATTTGTTTTTTAAATTAAAAAAGTAAAACATCTTGGAGCAAATATATTTTTTAAATATCCATTAGATTTTAATCTTGCCATCTTAAAATTTAATGATTAATTGCTAAAAAAGAATATTTTATTTAAAAAATTTTTATTTACCAATGTTAAAAATATTATCTTTGCCGATCAAAAAAGCCAGAGAATACTATAACTAGCCATACTCTGACAATCGAATGCTAATTTTTTACAAATTAAAAAATACTCTTGAAAATATCACTATCATTTTTCAACTATTATAAAAAGAGAAATTTAAACAAAATAATTTGGTAAATTTTTTATGTTTTTTAATTTTAATTTAAATTCAATTTGTTTTAATTAATATAATTTACTTGTATTTTAAACTAATATTCAATTTATCTTTGAATGATTATTTATATTTTTATCTTTTCTGACATTAGTTGGAAAGCTTTTAATTTTTATTTTAATTTACAAATTTCATTTTTGATATATAAATTTTAAAAACTCCAGTTGCTTAAGCCAAGTGAACATATCCTAGGAATGTTTTTACATTTTCGATTATGTTTTGTAGGCTATAAAGTTAAAAAAAAACTACCTAAGTCAATTAAACAATTGAAATTTAATTAAATATGTATTGGAACACGTTTAAAGCCATTTAATTATTTACCATTTTTTTAAAAAAATAACTTATGACTTGTTAATAAGCTAACTAAATTCTGAACAAAAAATTTAAAAGCTTTTAACTTTTTTTTGAACTAAATTTTTTTTGTTTCCAATTTAGCAATAATAAATTATAGGTATAGATAAACCTGAGCTGACTCGCACGCAAACAGGCTAGATCCAAATCAACTGATAAAATTTGCATCCACAGCATTAGAGTGTACACTTAATAGATCATATTTGAACTAATTAGTTAAATTTGGTAGTCATGTCTTGAAGCATTTTAGTTCATCAATTAGAATTCTATTGAACGATTATCTTTCTCTATTAATCATTTATCTAACTTTGACTTAAAACAAAAAGTTAATCATGCAAAGTTATTTTTCTAAAATTTTTTAATTTTTAAAAAGCTTTAATAAAGAAAGGTTAGTTTTATTAAATTTATAGGAAAAATATGCTTTCATTAGATTAATTAAAATTTTTTGGATATTTTTTTATTTAACTAATTGAAATTTTTCTTTTTGTACAGCTTTTAAATGATTTCCTTTTTATGATAAATTGTGTTTACTTAAAATACGATGTTATTCAAAAATTATCTATTTCATTTGATTAAACGAAAGGTTGAAAGGTATTTATCCCTAGCAAGCAAGATTTTAGGTGAATCAAGAGACATTTTTAATCAATTTAACTAATTATTCGACCGATTCAATTAAATGGTTATATTTGGACAGAAAATAAAGCATGTGGACAAATAAAAGCGAGAAATATTTTTTTTAAAATGGTAAACCTTTGCTTTAAAATAAGCTAAAATTTCACATGCTTAAATAAAGAAAAAAAATGATCGATCACAGATATATTTTGCTTTATAGTTTTCTTTTTGATTCCCTAAAAGCTAAAAAGAAAGTAAAACTCGTTTATAAATAAGCTAAGAATTAATCTAATGATTTGAATTGAATTTCTAAAGATTTTTTTTACGCTCAAATGCTCTTCAAAAACGCTTAGACGACAATATTTTTTTAATAATAAATATCTTGGATCTTAAATAGATTTTTTTTAATTGAAATTTTGAATCTTTTATCCTAATTTCAGGTTTATGGTATATTCCTTGAACTGAATAAAGCTAGATAACAAAAATAGTCTATTTTTAAAATTAATAAATTAATTTTTTTCGAAGGCTAGATTTTAATTATAAGCTTAGATTAAATTTAAAGATTCCTAGCTAAAATGCTTGTTGTTAGCGACTTTAATTTAAGCGATTTCTCATCAACTTCTAATCTTAAAATATTTGACCATCTTATTTTGGTCCCTAAGTTGAGAGATTTAATAAACTGATTAGAAAAATTAATAAAAAGTTTAACATTTGCTTTAAATTTAGCTTAAGATAAATTTAATTTTGGCTTGTTTGGGGACTTTTTAGGCTGATTGCCATTAAGTATATAAGTTTCTCGAATTATTTACTCGGAAAAATTATTCTAAATCAATTATTAATTTTATTAGATTTAAGAATATTCAATAATTCGAAGCATGATTGAGGCGTATTAGAATCTTTCAACACTAATTTTACTCAATAAGCCAATTATAATTTTATAGCTTGGAGATAAATGAGCAAAAGGTTGCTTCTCATATATATTAAACATTTGTCAAAATGTATTTTATTTATTTTTAGTAGTTAAGATAATAAACTAGAAAGGAAGAAAAATAACTAATGTAAATTAATCAAAGTTTATCATTTAAATTCATGTGAGTTTCTGCTGGCTAAATTTTGTCAAAAAAAGCTGAAATAAATGGAACGTGTTTCTAATTGCCTAGAGACAATTTGTTTACTATCTTTTAAGCAAATCTTATCTCAAAATCGATCAGTCTAAATTTTAATATTAAATCTTTAGATCATGAATCTTTGAGAAAAAATTATCATTTTTTTTATAAAATTTTACATCATGAACTTAATATCAGGTACACTTGATTTACTTTTTGTTACTTAATAATCTATTTATAAAAAGCTGTCGGTCCGTTTGACATCAAAATTTTTGGTTCACAGAAAGGCTATCTCGGAAAACCTATCGAGTTCATAATAAAAACTGAAAATGTAAAAATTCAAGAAATTTTAATATTAAGTAAGTTCTAATTAAAGAAAATTACTCTTTTTTCAAAATTAAACCTTATCAGATCCGAATGGTAACTCATCTAGTTGTGACATATTTGACAAACAACTGGATGGTCACCTTTCACTTGAATTTTTGCCAGATCATGTTGGTATACATGAAATAAGAATTTTTTCGAATAAAAAGAGCCGTAATTTGTATAATTCTTTCGAATTCATAATCTACGATTCATCAAAAATTGCCATTAAATCAAATGGTACCGCAATAGTGGGGAAAACGTTTGCATTTACTGGTAAAGAATAATTATTGATTATTTTTCAAAAATCCTAATTGATTATATTTAAATAATATTTCAAGTTAAATGTTCAGATATGCCAGATGGTACACTTTATGTTAACATTGAACAAGAAGACAGAAAAATAAGACCATTGGTAAAAATCATGCAGAAGGATGCAAAATTTATCTTGTACGAAGTTTGCTTTGTCCCTGAAGTAGAGTCCATTTGCAAAGTTGATTTGGAATATGCGGACAAATTTGACAATGTTTTGAATGGAAATATGTTGAGAATAGAGACAAAAGCATTGGATTTTTTGGTAATTCCGTATCCTCTGATGCCTTTTCAAATAAATACAAAATCTTCATTTAAAAGTAATAAGAAATATTTTTAAAAAAAAGACAATTAAATAAAATTAATTTTTAGTAAAAATATTGCGAAAATTTGTGCGCAATTTGAAAGTTATTATTAAGTCAGCTATTGATCCAAGTGATCAACAAGAATGTGAATTAATCTTGTTGGAAAAAGATTTTTATCAGGCTTTTTTTTACCTGAAAAGTCTAGAGAGACATCTAGTCGAGATTTATTTCGGAAATCATTTGATAAACTCAGGTACAATGATTAAAATAAGTAAAAAGAAATGATAATTTTCGAAATTTTATTTAGATCGGCCTATTAAACTGGACATATTTGATGTATCTAAAATATCCACAGTGATGCCCAATAAAATTAATTTTGGTGAATTGAACACATTTTGTGTGGATACTAGTGGAGCTGGAGAAGGAAACTTGGAAGTTATAATAAAAGATGGTTTTGACACTTTAAAAGCTCAATTGCTCAAAAGAGAGAAGCGAAGATTCGAAATAGCATTTTTAAGCCAGAGAAATACCAAACATGATATACAGATTGTTTTTAATGGTGTGCCAATTAAGGGTATTGTTAAATTTTTTATTTTCAAAGTATTTTAAGTTAATTGAAAATACGTGTAGACTCGCCATTCTCTGTTTTGCCAGAGTATGCAATCTTAAAGCCAGAACAAAATCAAAGCGAACTTCTGAGCGATGACGTACTAGTGACTGAAGGTGGTCCTATAGAAAATATACAATGTGGTGAAAAAATGTGGCTAATCTTTGACATAAACTCCTCACAATATTCTGATGTAAAATTCTTAATAATAGGTAAGCTGATTTTGCTTGAACATTGAAGTTTTAAATGAGAATCAAAATACATTTGGACAAACATAACTGGTCACATTTAATCAATATAAAATAACTACTTTATGAAATTATTATTATATTTACTATATTTACAAACATTTTTTTTATTTATCAATGGGAAAATAATTATTGAAAATTTTTGATTTTTATTTAAATAATAAGATCAAAGTTGTTAATTTATGAGAATAAGATTACTTAAATACAAATTATCTTTATTAATTAATATTTTTTCACAAAAAATCGAATCAAATCTTGTTTTTGAAGTAGTTTAATTAAAATTTTGTTGCTGTCATTTTTTAGGTTTAAAACTCTTTGAACCATGAAAATATAAATAATTAAGGAAAACTTGTTTAAAAGTTGATGGACGAATCTAATTATTTACATTTATTTAAAAATAAAATTTTGACTCTAGTTTGACCAAGTACTGCCATGCTAGTTAATATTTAATTAAATTTGTTAATATTTAATTTGAATTAAATAAATATTATTAAGATTTGTATTCAAAAAAGTGACCTTGATGAAATGCATATAAGTGATATTAATTGTTTAATTAAAATATTATTAATTTGAAATTAAGATTAACTTTAAATGTGATTCAATTCAGCAAAAAAATGTAAAGTAAGGTTAATTATTTTTGTTAAGTTTTTTAATTTTAAATACTGGAAAGTAAAAATAAAATCCTGACCTTAAAATAGATAATTGATTTTTATATTTACCTTTTTCAATAATTTTTTTTATTTTCTTTTAAAAATCATCCAGGTACAAAATATTTTGATTCAATTTTAAATTAATCCAAGATAAACCATTTCTTGTTGCTTTGATGAAAATTAATTCAATCAATTCAATTCAATCTTTATCTCGAAAAATTTCAAATAAAATTTAATTTTGAAATTAAACTTGAGTGAAAAATTTAATAATTTATTTATTAAATAGCTTTATTTAAATATCTTTTTTGGTACTTAATACTAAGCATATAAACTTTTTTTAAAGATGAATCCAATTTACCAATAAAACATACAAAGATTCAGCTCGAAGATGGTCGTTGGCGAGTAGAATTCATTCCAATCAATTCTGGACTGCACAAAATCCAAAGAGTTATTCAAAATAACAATTCATCCAAAGTTCAAACATTGTCACTAATAAACGTTCTTCATTTTACTACTCAAAGAGCAGTTTATGGTTACAAATTATACAGCAAAGAAGAGTCTGTTCAATTGGTTTTTGATGCAGCTGATATAAAAGCAAATGACGTTGGCATTCAAATTAAAGATCCAAGGGAAAAATTATTGGAAAAATACGAATGCAGATATTTATCTGATTATTTAGCAATCAAATTTAGACCTCAACTTACAGGAACTTATTTTATTAATTTTTTTGACAGAACCTCTCATATGATGCTCGCGTCGAGTCCTTACAAAATTATTGTCCACGAACCATTCAAAGAAATAATCAAGTATTTTATATTTTTATTTCGAAATAAAAATTTTATAATATAAATTTTGATTAGATCATCAGGAGTATTTGATCTAACTAGGCTTACAATTCAGGCAAGGAACTTTGAAAACTCATTTAAAATAAGTCAATTTAAAGCCATAATCCATGGTAATCTAGATGGTTAACTTATTTAAATTAGCAAAATTTTAAATCTATTTTAAGATTCAAATCAAACTCCTATAAGAAATTGTTTATTTTTCAATCAAAATAAAGATTTGGTTATTGAATTTGTGTCCAGAACTGAGGGTTTGCACAAAATATATTTGTATATAGACAATGATCTGGTAGATGACCATCCATTTTTTGTTTATGTAAATGGAGAAAGCCAGGTTTCCAATAGTCTATCGAGTGTTTTCTCGCCATTTACCACATTTAAGACTTCACTAAATAACATATCTATGTTTAATTCTCAATCTTCAGCTGAGCTAAACGGATCCAATTCAAGTCATTCAACATCCACTTCAAACTCATTGACAAATCAGCCCAACATACCCCATGGTTTTATAATGTGTGCCAAAAATAATGCACCATTTCATTTTATAATTCATAAAAAAAATTTACAAGGATTGTGCGTTTATGGTATTTTGAAAATAAAGCTAATTTTCTATCAAAATAATTAATTATTTTCTTAAGATCCATTAAACGAGCCAGTAAGCTTCAAATTAACAGAAGACGAGCATGAAAATGGGTCAGTTGCCATTATACCTAAACGTGAAGGTGAGTTGCCAATTTGTAATTGATATTTGTCATCAAAATATTTGTGCAATAAAGACTCTAATTTGTTTTCAAATAATTTTTTTTTCTTAATTGCCTTTGAGCAAAAATCAGATTTTTAAATTTAAGGTACCCATAAAATTGTTGGATTAATCGAAGGCAGGGACTTCGAAGCGCATATCTTTGTTTTGGAAAAGCCTGAATATGAAAGCCTTTTCGAGATGAACAATTTTACTAGTGAAAATATAGTAGAAAAGCCTTATGTAATCACATTGAAGGAACCGAATTTGGAAGTAGATGTTTATGGTAATATCTATTTTTATTAACTATTAAATATTATTATTGATTGATTTATTAAATTATTAAAGATCCTTTGGGCGAAAGAGTTGATGTACGCTATTCGGAAGATAATTTGGCCACATTTGTGCCAAGAACAACAGGATATTTTAAGATTTACATCAGTGATTACCATGGCCCAATTCTAGGAAGTCCGTTCTATGCTCTTATTCATTTGAATAGAAGTGAAAGCTGCATTGAATCAAGCGGAATCAGAGACACTATTTTAAATGAGGAAACAACATTTGTGATTCGTAATAAGGAATTAGAGATTGATATTATAATAAAAGGTTTATTTTATTATTTTTTTAAAAGTATTATTATATATTTTGATTATTTAGATCCTTATGGTAAAAATTTAGTTCTAAGAAAAAAGCGTGTAAAGCAACGATTTTTACAAATATGGTACACGCCAAAAGTAATTGGCCCACACGAAATTTTTTTTACCAGAAATGGTATCAAAGTCCAGCTAGAGCCGATTGTAATTTTTGTCTCTGATCCAAACAGAGTCAAGATAGAAAATTTGAAAAAAAACTCAACTATAAATAAACAATTTTCATTTAATATTGATGCTGCTCAGGCTGGTGAAGGCTTTATTCGAGTCAACATTAAAGGTAATAATTTGGATACTTTATTCCAAATTAATAGACATTAAAATTTAACTTTAAAGATCCAAAATTTAATGACATATTACCTGAAATAAACGAGTTGGATGACAGAAAATATTTGGTTAGTTTTGTACCAGAATTAATAGGTATGTTAAATAAACTAATTTTTCTTATCTATTTATTTTATCTAATTAAAATTAATTTTATATTCAAAGAATTTATTAAAATTAGTTTGCTCTAATATTTTTTAAATTAGATTTAAGATACAGATAGTTAGGCTAAAATGAAAATTTTTTGTAAAGATCATTTTTGGGTACAAACAATATTAGATAATTTCTCATGAGCTTTTTTATAAAGTAAATGGTCCAGTGAATGAGTTATGACCAAACTAATATTAGACTCATAGCTAAATGAGAATCCATTTTTTTATTACTTATTTGAATTGATAATAATTTTCCTCTTTATCAAAGATCTACTAAAATTAGCTTAGTTCAGCGAGCATCAAATTCTAAATTAATAAATAAAAATTAAATTTGCTTCAAGTCTCAATTTTTTCCTTTAAATATTTGACATGTTCTAATAATTTATCTAATAGCTCTATAAAAATTTTAAATTACGTCACAATTGTAAAATTTTAAAACAAAATTATAGAGATTCACCATCGGAAAAATTGGGTCGTCCAAGTACTAGTTTGACGCATTCAATTGACAAGTCTAAGTTGCATTTTATTTCTAAGTTATCAGATGGCATAAGACTTCGGAATAATAAACCAACTAATAAGTTATTTTGTATGTTTTTAGGTCTTTTTAGAGCTAATTGAATACAGTTTGTGAGAAAAAAAAACAAACTTTTATTTGTAAATTGAATGAGTGCTTGACGTTCAGCTTTAAAATGTTTAACGTGATGGTAAAAGAATGGAAAGCCTTAGATAAAACTCACTTGATAATTTAGGTCAATTGAATTAGCTAAGTTGAATATGATTGACTTCTAATATTTAAAAAAAGATTAATTAAATAGACAATGAGGCCAGTGGACTATTGATGAAGAAAAAATAAATTAAAATAAGCAAAATTTTTAAAAAAACTATTGAGCAATTTTTCTTCAAAGACAAATCGATAGATTTTTCCAGTTGTGCTTTAATGACAAAATAAAGAATGTGTAGCTTGCCAATTGTTTGATATAATACATATATTTATAAATATCAATGATTGGTAAAATAAATTAAAGTATTTTATTTTATTAGATAAATAAATTAAAGCTAAATAAAGTGAAAAAATTTCTCTTATTTGGGTATTATCTGGCTAAGACATGAAAAGCCGGTCACTGGACCATATTCATGCCAAATATTACTCTATAGTTATCTATTGTATTGCCAAAATCGACAACTCAAAAAATATAAAAATTTTCAATTAAAATATTTTAAAAATTGCTCGTCAAAATTAAGAAAAAATTTCCTCATTTTTTATGTAATTTATTTAGGCAATTTATTTCAAATTAACTCTAAACAAAACGAGGCTAAAAAAACTAGATACTTTGCTTTTCTTTTAAATTTCTTTAACCTTAATATCATTTAAGGAACATACGAATTTTCGCTTACCTTTAACAAATACCACTTGACCGAAAGTCCATTTAAAATACACATTAACCAATCTAGTGACCAATCGGAAGTAAAATTGTGCAGTGTTGTGCCAGAATCGAACCAAATTATCAGTGACGAACAGCTAAACGATTCAAATATTGAATATGAATTAAGAAATTGGAATAAACAGATAAATAACTCATTGAATAAAATTATGGAATCAGCAAACCAGAATCAAAACAAGCGATCATTGAGTCCAATTACTGATACATCGGAAGAAGAATCTGATGGTTTGGTGTACAGAGGAGAAACATATATAGAAAATGTGGAAAGACTGGCGGATGGAAGCAGTCATCTTCTGCTTAGAATAGATGACAACCCGGACCTGATAGATTCATCTAATCCAAACAAAGCTAGAGGAAGGTACAAGTACCGCTTGAAGAGAATTCCTCTTCCTGAAAACTGGCCTGATCAACAAGCGGCAGAGAGTGCCGATTCAAGCCAATTTAACGAAAGTCCCATAGATCTAAGTGACAACTTTGCCGAGGATTTTGATCCTGAATTGATGGCTTTGGCTGAAAAACAGGAGCTGAGCAGAACTGGTCCTGGAGGCTTCATGCGCCGGATCACCAATTTGGAAGACATAAAAGAAGAAACAGAGACCTTTTCCAGCTCATCGCAAAAATCATCACTTGCTGGAACCAAGCGAAAAGAGTCATCCAAATCAAAGCACTTTAAAGTCGATTGTAATGACAGATCGTTTGATTCGTGTGAGACTATGGGTGATGTTGTTCGAAGTTTGACTCTAAGTGAGACCGAAAGTGAGGGAGAAATTAATGTTGGAAATGAGAATTCAGTTACCAAAGTGACCAGAGAAAAGCAAAAAAAAATCAACCTGGAAAAAACTGTCATAATTGAAGAAAATTATGTCATCGAGCCAAAAACTGAACAGGCCAGCAAAATACCAAAGCGAGTAGGTTCGGACAAAAGTTCCAAGTCAGAGAGTTCCAAATCGTCATTGGATAGTGAGCTAAAAATAACAACCAAAGAGTCTGGCAAGAATAAGCCAAAGACCAAGGAAAAAATGGCTGTGAAACAAAAATTAGAGCCTAGAATTGGCAAAATACTTGCCGATGAAAAATCGGAGAAATTTAAGCCTGAGGAATCGATTCAGTACGAGTATGAGCATTTAATTGAGGACCGAAGTCATCATAACACCCCTGAGCCTGATGATAAAAAAAATATAAAGATAGAAAATGTAGAGCGAAAAAAAACCCAAAGTGAAACCAAAGAAAAGTACAAAACAACCGATGACGCTGGTTCGGACTCGGTCAAAACAACCACAACCCACAAGACAGTTCTTATCACCGAAACTCAAGAGGACAAAATTGTGGAAACAATTGAAAATGAAAAAAATACTCAAGAATTTTCTTACACACAAAAGCGTGGTCGAGACGGAAAATTGTCCAATTTGAAAAATAACTTAGCTCAACTTGCTGAAAGACTTAATCCAATATTGGTTCAGCAGGAGGAGCCTTTGCACTCGCCTTCGGTAAAAAAGAGCCCTTCACTTATTGACGACAATAGACTTTATGTGCTCAATACTGAAAGTAGCAGTGACAAAGATTTGTCTTCGGCAGCACCTTCATTCAATTCATATGAAAACATTGTCGAGTATTATAAGCTACAGCCTAACAAATTTGGTCAGCCTAAAAAAGACGAAAAAAATGATCATGTCACTTTGGAAGAAGTTGATTTGAACCAATTTCAAACAGGTGAACAATTCAAGCCAGATGAGAGTGTCTCGTACAATGATTTGGCATCGTTTAGCAAAGGCATGACCACAAAGGTGTCCGAAGAGCCCAGGCAAAAAGATGACGATGAGGACTCATTGGCTGAAATAGAGGAAAATTTTGTCATCACATTCAAATCACCGTTGGAAAATGAACCATTGGTCGAAAGTGAACTTAAACCGTTGCCAATCAAATCAGATACATTGGACCATAAATCTTTCATCAAGCCCACTGCTGCTGAGGTAAGCTCTGCACAGCAGTCATCCGAAACAGAGCCCAAGTCTTTGGAATCGATTAAAGCTAAATTCGAGAATAAAGATTTGACAAATGATAAAAATCAGCCATCTTCCAATGAAGCAATAGGTAAATTGCCAAAATCAAAATTTGAAATTTACAATCGAGAGACCAAAATGTCTGACTCGGACTCGTCCTCAAGCCGTAGGCCGAGTCTAAGCCATTTAAACCCAGAGCCTAAAACAAAAGTAGAAAAAAATTCTAAGCATTTAGAATTCGATAAAAAGGAAGAACCTGTTGAGCCTGAAATTTCCGCAGATTCTCTGGAAAAAGGAGTAAAATGTCTTTTGAACAAGTATGAGAGAAATTCTAGTCGAGAGTCGACTTCTAGAGAGGTCACTAGCGATTCCCTGGAGCCAAAACCAATTAGAAAACTTTCACAAAATATAGTTCAATTGTTTGATAGAAAAGATAGCATTGACTCAATTGGAAGCAGGTCTAGGTCAAGCTTTAAATCTTCTGGTTCGGATGGTTCCGAAAACCGCTTTAAAACAAACCATTCTTTGCCAAGAAGTGAGGATAAAAATGATGATGTTTTTCTAAATAACAAGCAAGAAAATGATGAAATTGATTCAAGCAGTTCTAGAGTTAGAAAATTGTCCAAAATTTTCAATGAAAAGTCACGCGAGAATTCCCAGTCAGACTCACCAAGGTCCTCGCTAGGCTCGGAGCGAAAGTCCAGATTTGAGTCCAAAATTCCCAAATTTGACACCAAAAATAAAGAGAAAAAACTAAGCGATTCATTCCGGAAATTTGAAGAAGAATCAAAGCATCTTTATGCCGATAATTTGGATACAGAGCCTCTGGTAAATGACTCGGGTGTCAAAGATCTCGTATCCAAATACGAGACTGGTTCTGGTGAGCCTAAATCACCAAGCATAAAAAAAATAGTCACCACACTAATAGATGACTCTAAGCCAGATCCAAACGTAGCCTTGTCAGAAACTTCATCCACATCTACCAAAAAATTCAGCTCTTCGTCGGACAGAACGCTTAGTCCGTCGAGTCCGACTACAAAAGAGTTCAAGCAAGAGGAAAAGAATATCAAAAAGCTTATAAGCAAATATGAAATACCCAAGATGTTGGAAAATTTGATTGAGCCTAATGAAGAATTTTCAGTTGATGATAATTATCAAAAGTTTGATATTGACATGGCCAAAAAGCAGTCCAGGGAGCATTCAGTTGACCATTTGTTCGAAAAAGAGGAAAAAGGTGTCAAGCGTTTAGTTGACATTTATGACAGAAAACCCAGTTCAAGCTCAAAGCATTCAATCTCTTCTGACTCATTGAACACAAAATCGGTGCCGACCAACACCGAAACTTCGGAAACTATTTCCAAAAGAAATGAGTATCCAAATAAAACAGCCTTGGGCAAAGAAATTAAAGAAATTCATAAGGATTTTTTTAACGATAACAAATTAAACCAAGTCGAAACTGACAATAATGTGTACCAAAATGAATCGAGCAATTTGACAGCAGTGGTTCATATTCCTGGACAAACTAGAAGCGTGAAAAAAGGTCCCAAAATAAGAGCTATGCTCAAAATAGACACTGACGAAGACCTAAAATTTAACGTGACCACTGAATCTGGACATAGGGTGCCTTTTAGAGTCAGGCGAAAGGATAAAATGTCATTTTTAATGTTCAGCTATCACAAAGTGGTTGATTTTAATGTGGGAATTTTGAACAAAAGCGAAGCTAAGGGTCTGCCTCAGAATTATAAAGCTCAACTTGAAAGTAGTCAAAATTAACTTTTATTAAATTTTTGCTTATTTTTTTTTTAAGTTAAAATTACCGATGAGTACAATTTTAAGATTGTCAAACGTGATAATTTAGAGCTTATTCCCATTGAAGTAAAAAAAAATTTGGAGAATATTTATGAGATATCATTTGAACCAAGTGCTACTTCAAGCTATGTATTGCAAGCTTCAAAAAGTAATAATTAAAATAATAATGATTCCTGTTTAAAAAAGCAAATTGTTTGAATAATTTTTTAATTATAAAATTTCTTATTAAGAACAAAAATGATTTTGAAAAAATTTTAACTGAGATAAAAAAATCAAAGAATAATAAAGATTTAATTAGATCGAAACTTAAGACTAATACAAAAAATCATAAAATTAAAATTTTGATACTTTTTTAACTTTAAAAAAATTTTTTCAAATCCGTAAATTTTTTAAATTAGAGATCACTTCTTTATATTTTCTAGTATCAAAATAAATTTAAGAATAATGTTATAGCTAATATTTTTAAAATAATTTAAATTTAAAGATGAACCTGTCAAAAATGGTCATGACCAAAATTTACCAGAAAAAACTCTCCAAGATTATGAAAAACTTATAAAAATGGCAAAAAATGAAATAAACAAAAAATTAAACGATACCAATCAGCCAATTAATGTATTGCTTCATGTTGAGCATGCTAATCCAATAATGTTCTTTATTACTGATTCATTAACTAATGAGTCTTTAGAATTCAAGCCTTCTTACAAACCAAGGAACAGACATTTAGCATTTTTCCAATACAAATATTTGACTGACTTTTCAATTGAAATTCAAAAAAACAGATTTAGAGAAGAGTTTGGTTACAGATTTAATAGACAAAATGATGATTCATTAAATGCCTCGATAGAATTAACTTCTTCAAATGACCATCAGATCGAAATTTTCCAGAAAGATAATCAAGAAATGCTTAAGCTAGAGATGGAGCCTAAAATAAACGATTCTTATAAAGTTCTGTTCACACCTAAGCCATTTGTAGTATACACACTTCGGATTTTGTCCAATTCAGCAAATAAATCAGAAATAAGCAGCATTAAATCAAAGCTAAACCAAGTAATAGATAATTTATCCAATGACATTTTTATTCCGAACAGTGGATCAGATGTTAAGCTAAATCTATCAGGTAAAAAAAATTAAAAAGAAAATTAATAAATTAAATTTAATCAATTTTTTAGTTAACAAGTCTGAAAAATTAAATTCAAAAAATGGTAATTTAAAGGTGTATTAATACTTTTACAAAATAAAAAATGTATAAGATTTAGATTCAGAATTAACTTGTTCAGTATTCAATCCTAAAAATTTGGATGTTCAAAAAATGGAATCTACAAATGATTTTGCATCTTATATGAGTAAAAAACATTTTTTTTTAACTTGTAAATATTTTTTAATTGATTAAACTTAAAGTTAAAACTCGAAATTCTGGAATTGGGACTTTGAAAAGTTATGCAACAAACTCAGACAACATTCATGCTTATGTTGAACAAAAGCAATTGGATAGATGGACTTACTCAGTGACAGTTTTTGGCAATAGCAAAACTGGACCATTTAAATTATACTTAGACTACCTCTAGGCTAGATGCTGTTTAGTTACCGGGCGTTTTTTTTTTTAATTTTTGATAATCAAATCTTTAAATTTTTAGAGCAAATATTTTGAGAAAGCAATTTGTTATCTGTGTTAAATAATTTTTTTTATAGTTAAGTTCCTTTTTGCTAAAAATTAATCTGATAAAGTCTTGAACATTTATATGAAAGATTTAAAATCATAAAAGACTTTCAAATTTCGGAATTGTCTTTTAAGTTTATCATTTAATTTTTATTTACAAATTTTAGGATATGTTCAATTATTAAATTATCCTAAACTATTACTTTTCTAAAGTTAAGATTTTATCAGATTTTTTTGGTAGACAAGTATTTCATAAAATAAGTTTATATTAAATTTTAGTTATCTTTATTTATTTATATTATTTTCTCTATTTTGAAAAAAGCCAATTTTTTTATCTTTTTCAAAATAAAAAAAATAAAAGTTATTTAATGACTTGTTTTTGCAAACTTTCAATCTTTGAATAATTTTTTTTATTGATTTAAAATTTACAATCTAAAATTATCATTCTCAAGAGTTATCATTAAAAAATTTTTTTAATTATTAATTAATTAATTAAAACATATTTTCAAAGTAAACATTCAATGTTAAACTTAATTTTTAAATTCTGCAATGTTCTGCAAAAGATTTCTGAATGCAGAATTATACACAATACTTGGATATGATTTAACATGTTATGCTACGCATGAAAACATGTCAAATTAAATTAAAAAGGAAATTTTTAGAGAAATTATACTTGGGCATAATGATAAAATAAAATAAATTAAAAAATAAAAATTCGTATTTGGTGTCCTTTGCTTTATCTACTGTTGCCAAAGAGTGGTTTACTTTTGATTCAGATTTTCTTTGTTACTAGCTATCAATTCTAATGTCAACGTCATCTTGCTCTTAAAATTCAAAGCATAATTAAATACTTCTACTTCATCTGATTGTTTATCTCTTTGAGCGTCTAAATTTAAGCATATACCGTAATGCCTTGCCCCCTAATGCGGCACTTATTTTCAGAATTCTGGATTTTAATGCATGCATTTAACCCACTTTTTTTTCCAGATACGCTTCGACTGAAAATGCTGCAGTTAATGTCAAAATTTTGGTAAAAATGCCGCATTAAATATGTAAAAAATAAAAAAAAATTTTTTATTATTAATTTTAATTTTTTTTATTTTTTAATTTTGATTTTTTTTACATATTTTTTACATTTTTTTATTTAATGCGGCATTTTTACCAAAATTTTGACATTAACTGCAGCATTTTCAGTCGCAGCGTATCTGGAAAAAAAAGTGGGTTAAATGCAGCATTAAAATCCAGAATTCTGGTTTAAAGTGCAATGCATTAGGGGGCAAGGCATTACGGTAATTATTACCTGTTTTAATTTTTTAAAAAAATACTGAATTTAAGACTGAATTTTTCATTTATTACTTTTTTTAGAAAATTATTACACTTATTATATAAGTAGAACAAAAAACTATATATAAAGACTAAATATATTTTTTAGAACGAAAAAAGTTTCCAAATAGGGTACAATTTTAAATCTAATGGCACATTTTGTAAATTGATACGATGTTTTAATCGCTCTGTTTACAATCCAGTTATTTACCTCAAATTCTCGATTATGGCATTCTTTAGCATCTTCCAAAGAGCGAAAACTATAGAAACTTTAACCTTGCCTTTTAGTTGTTCCCTTGAAAATAGGTTCAAAAGCCTAATCTTGAGATATTTTATTAAGGGTTTCAATAACTCAATAATTGAGTTTCATTTTAATCAATTTTGTATTAATAAATTAAAAAAGAATAAATTTCAAATTTAATTGACATTAAATGCAAAAAAATAAAATGTTTTTATTTAGTTTCTAATTCAGTTTTTTTTTATTTTATAATAGATATTAATGCTATTAAAATATATTATATACGCGCTAAATTTATTTGATAATTTTTAAAATGAAAAAATGAATCCATAAAATACAAGCTGAAATTGAAAAAATTTTATTCATTTTTTTACTTCTTTTCGAAAATTTATTTTATAACTAGCAGATCGATTGCTTCATATCTATTTTCGAGGAATTACTATATCTCATAATATCATTTCTTACTTTCTCATTTTTTAACTATCTTCAAGAGGTACTTTCTTATTAGGATCTTATTAGAAGTGCAAATTTTTATTTTTAATAATATCTCATATCATATCAGACTCATTAGATTAATTGGTGAAATATTTGGAGGTCGCTCTCCCAACCAGGACCAACACGAGGTATTAGAGGGCACAAGAGGCGCCTGTCCGTCCAAGCACCAACTGCGCCCAGCGTGAAAACTTTTTCACAAATCATGTGATTAGAGTGTAGAACAGCCTACCAGAGAAAGTAATCTATGCCTCGACTGTAAACCAGTTCAAGAATAGATTCGATGCATGGAAATATTGCGGTGGACTTGGGGAATTTTAACTTTAGAACTACATATAACTTTGTTTATGTAACTAGATTCAATGCATCTACCTACCGTAGATGTCTTCCTCGTAAGACGTCTCCGCAAGCATGCTTGCCGTAGCTTATTCTTTATTATTATTATTATTAATCAATAAAAAATAAGAAAGGAACTGGTAATACTTCCCTTCTCTTCATCATTTACATCAATGATATGCTGGACGTGTGTGGTTCTGTTTGCTTGTGAGCAGAACCCAAGTTTATGAGCTCATGAGCTCGGTACTGCGTGTGGAGAACTCCAAGAGGCTGCAGTCTGACCTCAACTGTCTTGCAGAATGGTCGGACACCTGGCGAACGAAATTCAACAAAAAGAAGTGTGTGGTCATGCATGTTGGGGACAACAACGGTTGCTGCGAGTACATACTAGGCGACCAAACACTGGAAAAGACCACAAAAGAGCGAGACCTCGGAATCATCATCACAAATGACCTTAAGTGTACTGAACAGTCCAAGCGAGCGGCGTCTAGGGCGACGATGATAGCGTACCGAATCAAGCATACCTTCTCGTATTTCTCATTGGACCTGGTGAACTTGCTCTACAAGTCGTTCGTACGGCCTCACTTAGAATTTGCAGTCGGTGTCTGGAATCCTTCTCGGCGGGATGACATTAAACTTCTTGAATAAGTGCAAAGGAGATTCTCAAAACTAGTTCCTGAACTCAAATCAAAACCCTACACTGAAAGAAGAGAAGCTCTCGGTTGGAACACTTTAGAAGACCGGCGTAGTTGAGGTGACCTCAGCTCCATAAGATTCAGCAGGGCTACGACCACGATACATATGCTTTATCAACGGCGATCAAAGGCAGGTGTCTGATGGCCTTGATTGTCCAGCAGGGAATACCAGAACTTGTCATCGTGCAATTGATCGCCAGTTGGTTCGCAACTGCAACACACACACCAACTTCTTCACGAACAGGACCGCATATCACTGGAATGCCCTCGATGAAGCGACCAAATGCTTAATTAACACCAACAAATTTAAAAACAGAATTGATAAACAACTGGGTTTCTACTAGATGGAACAACATCCACCAAATCACTTAACACACTATAATCAAATAAATATTTACAACTTAAAACTATTATTAGTGAATTATAACTAATCTAGAATTTGAATAAAAAATGGTCGTAGACTGTTACAGCGAGACGTTTACTGGCGTCTTCGCTTGGAGATCTTCTC
The DNA here is from genome assembly GCA_016802295.1 of Brachionus rotundiformis. Taxonomy (NCBI): domain Eukaryota; kingdom Metazoa; phylum Rotifera; class Eurotatoria; order Ploima; family Brachionidae; genus Brachionus; species Brachionus rotundiformis. The sequence goes on from JAESIW010000157.1 coordinate 609,265, forward strand.
TCTCACAGCATTTATACTACTAATACTAAAATCTTATTTTTTCAATATCCGAATCTGATCATCGGTATTATTGTTTTTTTCAATTCTCATAAAATATCGATGGTTTTTGCTTAACCTATTTTGGAAAAATCATAAAAAAGATTTACTGATTTTTTCTTTAATAAAAACAGAATAAGTGCTAAGAATAAGAAGTCATGCAAGTTATAAGAT
>JAESIW010000157.1:615950-674535 GCA_016802295.1 Brachionus rotundiformis
AACTTTGAGATTGGACATGGTTTTAATTGACTTCTATTTTACTTTCGTGGTCTAAAAAGCATATCTTTTGATCTTGACCACAAATGAAATTAAATTTTGTTAGAAAAAAAAACAATATAAAGATTTTCTTTATATAGAGCGAGCATCAAAATTTTAATTAAAAATAGCAATAAAAAGCAGGTAAATTAGCGAGTACTTTCTTCATTGTCAATTCATTAAATATTTTCAAAACAAAAGCAATATTAAAGGACAATTAAAAGCTTTCATTAAATTTTATTCTCATAATAAATTTTCATCTAATACAACAAAACTTTACAGTTTAGTTAATTATTTTAGTCGTTTCACAATGACCAAACAAGCGGAAACGTCTAAAAATACAGAGCAAGTCGAGGACCAAACAAAGTCTAGAAATTCTTTGGACAGACATAAAAATATAAACGATAACGTTCTAGATTTATACCACATTGGACAATTAGACCAAAATGAACAAAATTTTGAAAAAAATTTAAATAGCCCAACTGGACCCATTAAAACACACTCGAGTTCATCTAATAACTCTTACAAAGCAGACTATAGTACGACATCGTCGCGGATGTCCAATTGTCCTTTATCTGGAAAACATATAACAGCAACTGACTCAACCAAAAAAAGAAAAAACGAAGCTGAATTACCATCAGACCAATCTTCTGAACAAGAATCAAGTCTTCTGGACATCTCATTTTCATCTTCAATCAATTCTGAAAACTTAAAAACAAGTTCAAATCTTGAACTATTCTCTACTTCTGTGACAAATATTACAGATTTTTCCCAATCGACATTCATGGAGCCCCAAAAGGACCAAATTAAAATAAGCAAAAAAACTTATTTGGGATCAAATCGGAATTTGAAGCCTTTAGGAGATGGTTGGATCATGAAAGAGACAATCATTAAGTCAACAAAAAAAAGTAGCCTTGAAAAAGGAACCTCTGATAGAAAAAGATCAAAGAGTAGACAAAGTCGCATCGACCTAGACCATCGATTTACATATTCCATTTATCCCATAACATTACGCTACTATTTACACTTATTTAATGAAAAACAAAAAAAAATTGACCAAAATAAACAAATACTACTTCTGTATAACAAAACTGTGTCACCAACTAACTCGAGCAGATCGGCCACTAGCCATTCATCGATAAATTCTGTCAATTTTTCTTGTAAAAATGATTTTTTTAATAGTGAAAATGACTCAATTTCAACAGATTCTTCCTTTAATTTTGAAATAGTAAGAAAAAAAAGGGTAGATCGTAGATCGATGTATGGCAATTTTCTTTCTGGTAAAAAAAAAATTATCAATAAAAACAGTAAATCTACGGCTCATTTGGAAAATGAATTAACAGAAATTATTGATAAAATAATGTCAAGTAAACAGCGAAGTAAGTCGGAGTACAAGCGAGATAATGACTTAAAGAACACCAGTCCATTAAGAAGTCGTTCCAAATACAAGATTAAAACCAAAAATCGCGCAAGCAAAAGTTATGATCAAAAATTTTCTAGCCAAAATTCATTAGATGCATGGGAAAACTCATTAGGTAGTCTCTTAATTGGAAATTGGATTTTTTTTAATTTTTCTTTTTAGATTTCCAACATCAAGGGGTATTTTTTTAAAATTTAATTAAGGGAAAAGACATCAATTTCTTTATCAAAATTAAACCATCTTAATCCAGTAAAGATTTTTGAAGATAGTTAAAAAATTATTCACAATTAAAATAAAAAGAAAAAATAAATAAAAGATGTTATGTAAATATTGGGTATAATGAATATATAATGATTTAAGTTAATGAATATTTCAAATTATTATTTATTTTCAAATCTTTTGAAAAAAGATTGTGATGGCGGACCTCTAACTTGTTTTATAGATCGTGATCTTAAATACTCTTTCAGTCATTAAGAATAAAAAAAAAATTTCTTGAAGTAGTTTATTGACCAAGAGAAAATATGACCTATAATTTAGATTCTCCAGTCTGAAAAACTTCCCTTTTTTATTAAAATAAAGTCAAATTATAAAAATTTTTATCTCTTGTAACCAGTGATAATTCGGTGAATTGTCTATGTAAATATCAATTAGATACTAAGTTTTTTATTATTAAAAGGAGACAATATGAGTCCTAGAACTAATCTTAGTACCCAAAATCAAATCATAGTTCACCCGAAAACAGATTGTTATAAAAATGTCATGTAATTTTTTTTGTTTTTACAGGTATTTGAAAAAAGTTAATTAAAGATTTATTTGTTTTATAAAATACAACACTGTCAAACTTAATAATTTGATAGCAATGCATTTAAAAAAATAAATAAAATAATTCATTTATAAATTAAAATTGATTAATCTAATTTTAAAATTTTTGTCCATATTTTTCTTATGAATAAATTTTTAAAAATTCAATAATTAATATGAAAAATGTATATCATATACATTATAAAAATTAATTTTTACCCAGGTCCTCTATTAATAAATAAATATTTTTACGGCCGCCTTAGTTTCGGTCATTAGACATAGATTTGACCTTTTGATCAAAAAATTTAGAACAGACGTCTTTTACTATTTATCAACCTAAATTTAATTTAATAATTTTTAAATTAATTAGGAAGCAATTAAGACCAGAAAAGAAGTAAAATTTTCAAGTAAGCTTACCAGTTTTTAAATAAAAAATTAGATAAATTTTTTTTAAGTTGATACTGAAAATTCAGGAGGAGGATTGGTTACAGCAGAAATAAAATTAGACGACAAAATGGTCTTGTTTGACTTAAAAAAGATCAGTGATACCAAGTACGAATTAAAATTAGAGCCCAAGCAAGTTGGGGAATACAAAATATACATGTTTTTGAATAATCAATCGGTAAAAGGATCACCATTTTCATTAAAAATTGATTCATTGAACAACATTGAAAGTCAAAATTTATCTTTTAATAAAATTGATAAAAAAAATGCTGATGAAAAAGATTCCAAACGCTTTGATAAGAAGTTAACTCATTACCCCGTTGACTTAAATCCTAATTTTAAAACTGATGTCTTCGAGTTGACAAATAAAAATGAAGATTTAATAGTTGGTGAAGAAGTAAAACTAAATGGTAAAATAAAAGGATCATAAGTATTTCCTTTATGGTCCTAATTTTTTTAAATTTTAGTAAGAATAATTGATTATGGTCAAAAATCAAAACAAAAACTAGACACAAAAATAGATACTAAAATAACACATAATGAAAAATTGGTGGAACATGAACTTGATTTTTCATCCATCGGAATATATCAGATTAGATTTTTTCCAATCGAAACTGGAATATATAATGTTTATTTCTTCAAAAATGGAACAAAAATTGAAGGTAAAAAAATTTTTTGAAAGAAGAGAGCTATTTCTAGTTAGCTGAAATTTAATTTTGAAGGTTGTCCTTATAAATTAAATGTGAAGGGAAGATTTTTACGATCACTATTGAAGCCAAAATATGCCCAAGTGGGCGTACCATACATTCTGAATGGTATATAAAAGATTATTAAGTTTATAGTTAGATTTAAAATTTTGATTTAAGTTGAGTATTGTAATGTAACCAATCTGAAAGCCATTGTTTACACAGAAAAAGATCCATCAATCTCTATGCCTAGTAAAAACATAACCAAACTTTTAAATTTGCCTGTTGAAAAAACCATCCAAAGTGATTCAAAACTGAGGCTTAAATTTGTTCCTTTGTACGCTTCGCAGCATATAATTGACATAGTTGACAATGGAGTATCAATTGAAGGGTTTCCAATAAAAATTGATGTTTTTCCCAATAAAGAAATATTTCTGGTTACTGAAAATACTAATGGAGTGCAAGTCGATTCTTTGGCTAGATTTAGAATATATTTGAATGGTGTTAAGGACTCATTAAATATCAGAATAACAAGTAAAATAAAAATTTTTTTTTTTTAATGGTAAAATAAACTGAAAAATAAAATTCAAGATATTGATTCAGGAAATCGTCAGTTTGCCACATTTCTACTTGACCAAGAATATCAACTCTCTAATCACATTTTTGCTGCTTTGAGCAAATTTTTGAAAATTGATCAGAACCGGATAAAAAATAGAGATGTGACAATTGAGAATGGTAATAAATTGTACTTTCAAATATTAAAAATTATTTATATTTTTATTCTAGGGTACACTCGAGTAAGCTTCACAATCGAAGAAGAAGACCAACTACCTAATAATTCAGTACTAAAAATTTTAAAACAAATAATAGAAAATGAAAAATTTATAATAATTGATTTATCATTAAACACAACTATTAAAGCTATAATTAATTCTTTTAATTTTGGTATGATCGAAATATTTTCAAATTAATCAAAAATTAATTTTTTTTCCAAATAGGTCCAAAGGGTGATAATGTTGGATTTAAGCTAACTAAACAGAGTAATAAAGCCTTCGATTATTTGGGCGAATTTAAACCGACATCATTTGGTAGATACAGAATTGATGTAGAAAACTTTAATATTCCGATCAACTCTTCACCTTTTTTTATCAATGTTTTTGATCCAAATTTAATTAAAATTGTAAATTTGCCTTCAAGTATTAATTTAGGAAACGAAAGTTCCATTGAAAGTAAGCCAATTTATCTGAAATTAGATTTTTTTAATAAAATTTTATTTTTAGTCGATAGATCTTCGATAGGATTTTCTGAGCTTGAAACCACTATTCAGTCGTCTAGTGGAATAAAATTACCATTTAAAATCGATTCATCTTTTAACCATATAATTAGGTTTATAGCTAGAGAAAAAGGCATTCACAAATTTTCTATGAAATTGGGAGATTATTTAATAAAAGGTAAATGATTTTTAAATTTTTTATATCTTTTAAGAAAATGTAAATATGGTTTGATGATTTTCCTATCTAATTAAATTTTTATTTTGACAATAATTGATTAAAATTACACTTAAAACTTGAATTATCAATTAAGATCATATGTTTGAGATCAATACATTAGAGAAAAATATTTTAAGTGTTTATGGACATGGTCTTTTTAATGGTATAGAGAACACCTATTCGGTATTTTATTCAGAACTACTCAACTCAAAGCTTGGAAAAGTAGAAATAGACATTTATGATCCATGTGGAAATATGGTTAAAAATTATACAAATAAATTAAATGATTTTCTTTACGAAATTAAATACATTCCGAACAGAATTGGGAAGTTTAAAATTTATATAAAATTTAATGGTGAGCTAATTTCTCCGAATCCATATACTGCCAATGTAATTAACCCAGACAAAGTTACCATAAAAGATGACTGCCAGTATTTTTTCAGTCCTAGAAATGTCGATTTAGAAATGAATCAGGAGAAATATTTTTGCTTTAATACTATGGACGCCGGAGAAGGAGACATTCGGCTTGATATCATAGCTCCAAACAATCAAATTTTACCTTATATAAAAAAATCTTCTAACCAAAATGAACAAAAAATTAGTTTTTGTCCAGTTTTTAAAGGTTTATATAAAATTCATGTTTTTTTCAACAATCATGAACTGAGATTTTCGCCAATCTGCACCCGAACTAATGGATTCTTGGACACAAATTCAGTTCGAGTTTTTGGCGATGGAGTAAAAAAAGCAAGTCTAAACAAAGAAACGAATTTTTTTATAGACATGTCCAATTTGGAGACCATTGGCAGCAATTTAAAACCAACAGTTACTGCAATTTCAACTGAGTATCATTCTTTAAAATTTGATTTAAAACAAATTAATGATAAAATGTTCAATTGTATTTACACACCTGATAAAATCGGAAATTATTTATTAAGTATAAAATTAAATGACTATCATATATGTGAGTCTCCTCTTATTTTAAATGTTGAAATGAGCACAGATCCTACCAAGATTATAATAGAAAAAAGCGATTTTAAGAATACAATACTGGGTAGTGAGGTGTCAACCATTATTGATACCCGTGAGGCTGGTAACGGAGAATTGAGTGCTAGCTGCCTTGGTCTAACCAAACCCTCGGAATGCCAATTTACTGACCTAAAAAACGGGACTTATGAATTGAAAATAAAGCCTAAAGAAATTGGAAAACATTTCCTTAATCTAAAATATAACAATATTCATGTTTCCAACAGCCCTTTTATATTTAGAGTCTCAGGACCGCCTGATGAAACTAAAGTCCAGGTCTTTGGTCCTGGAATAAATCATGGCGTGATTGGTGAGTTCAAATCTAATTTTATTTGTGATACTCGAGGTGCTGGAGCTGGACAATTAACTGTGAGAATACGTGGACCCAAAGGTGCATTTAGAGTAGATATGCAAAGAAAAGATGAAAAAGATAGAAGAATTGAATGTAGCTATGATCCTATGGAGGTCTGTAAATCAATCAACATTAATTTGAATTATTTAAAGTAATGTTTAAAAAAATTGTTCTTTTTAGAGCGGGGAATATCAGATAAATGTCAAATGGTCCGGAAAGCATGTTCCTAAATCGCCTTTTAATGTTCATATTTTTAAAACAAAAGAAGAATTAGAGAATTTTTTATCAGAATCGATTAAAGATGAAAATTCGAATAAATATGAGAACGAAAAATAATTTTCAGCCAAAAATTATTAAATTATTTTTAATAGATAAAAATATTTCAGAAATTAGAATAATCAATTTAAATTTAAATTTTTTATTTTTTTTCATTTAAATGACTATGTAAAAAAAAAGGATGGAGCCTAATTTTTCAAAAATTTTGTTCTTTCAAAAAAACTGTAATTAATTTTTATTTTTTTAACTAATTATAAAATGATATTTATAATTTTACTGAAAATATTTTATTTTTAATTTTTTGCTTTTAATAAAAAGTAGTTAAAATATTTGATCGACATTTTTGGCCGATTTTAAATTTTTTTTGAAAACTCTTATCAGTACTAAAATATTCCATATTATTTATAATTTTATATTTGATCTTGAGATAAAAATAATTACCACCGCTTTTTTATTAATTTGTATGTAGGCTTGAATTATTGAAATGATAAATAACTCCATACATTGAAAAGATGTACGGATTAAAATGCTCAATAAATTTCAAATATAAAAACTTTTTTACCTTTAAAACTTCAAAAATTAAAGATTATATAATATTCTCACAATCTGGTTTATCTAATTAAAATTCAATCAAATTCTGACTAACGTTCTTTTATCTCAATCATGCAATTTAAAATTTTTAATTTTTTATTTCAAATAATTAGTTTATTTTCGAGGAATTTTATCATTTTGTTTTTACATCAATGAATTTTAATTTAGTTAAAACAAAAACAATCTTTTTTTATGAGAATTTATTAAAATATCCTAAAATTAAAAGTATTTTGTATGTAATTAAATTAGGGCTAAGAACATATTCTCAATTTTAAGGAATCTAAACTCGATTAAACGAAAAAATTATTTATGTAGCGTATTAGCTTATTAATAATTTAGCAATTGATAACCATAAGAAATAAATTCTTTGAAAATTAAGAATTTAAATTAATTGTAACCAATGCCTAAAATAACATTTCTTACTCAATAATGAGTTATTATGATGTAATAGATATTCTGTTAATAAAAACAAGTCTCGATGCATTAGGTGAAATAGGATATTGATAAAATCAAACAAGAAATGTTAGCGCAAATTTCTTGAGGATAGATAAAATGCTGCATCAAAGCTCATGTTAACTCAATTGATTTTCAGAAACATTAGCTACAACAACAAACAAAATGCCTTCAAATAATTGATTATATAAGAACGTAATTCTTCTAGATAATTGATTCTTTAACTTAAACAAAAATAAATTTTATTAAATTTTTTTTAATTAACCTTCAAGTATAAAAGCTAATGCAAATCAATATCTTTCAAAATAAAATTTTTAAGATAACTGTTAATTTAATGACATCTGAAAGAAGAAAGTCTGGAAAAAATATTCTAATTCTGGATCCCTGTGTGTACTCAATGTTAATTAACTCGAACAATCTTAAATAATCAAATGTTATAAAAATAATGTTAAATCATTTAGAGATAAGCTCACATTTTTTGAATTTTTTTTTCTAATTACAGCTGTTTAATATTATTTTAAAATAGAACTGCACAATTTAAGCTAAAAATGGTCATTCTTTAGAAAAATTGGACTTTTTTTAATTAAATATTATAAAATCAGCAAATTTTATTCGATAAAAAAAATTAATTAGTCATTAACAACCATATAAGCTCTTGAGATTTTTTTAAAATAAAATTTCATAAGAATCAAGTTTTTGATTTTTTATAATGTTTTTCTTGTTCAGATAGCTGATTTAAAAAAAATACATACTTAATCATAAATCAAAATACTTTCCTTAGTATCTAATTGATAAGTTTAAGTTGAATAAAATTGATAAGAAACTTTAACAAAAATTACGTAACATGATGGTATGATTAATCCAAGTAGCGAAAGTAACTTTGCCGTACGAGAGTTATAAATTTGAAAAAAAATCAATCAAAATTGAATTTTTGAATGATTCACGTAATCAGATAAGTTTTAACAAATAAAAAATGTTTAACTACTGAATGTTCCAGAAAGCCTATTATTCTACGAACGTAGTTTAATGAGGCTTATTACATCATAAATATACAAAAAAAAATGATGTTTATATTCAAAGAGTCAAGCTTTCTAGTAGTTCCGTTGTTTAATCTAAATTTGCCAAGTTTTTAAATAAAAAATTTTCTATTACTCAATCTCATTTTTTATTTAAAGATAAACGCACCTAGAGAATCCATGGTCGTGATTTATTCATTCCTTTTATTTAAGATAAATAAAACTTTAAACTAATTACATCTACATTGGAATCCTGCTTATCCTTGTTTGTTAATCGTGTTTTTTAAACAAATAAATCAACTTAATAAATTAAATTCCTAAACAAATTCACTTTTTATTAGGCTAATAATAGAATAGTTTTATTTTTACCCAAATTTTAAAATACTCTATCAATTTAGATTTGAATCAATTCTAAAAATGTATTCAAGAATAAATATAAGATATCAAATAATGGTAATTTTTTTAATATTTTTAATAATTAAACTAAAGTTGTTATTATATATAAAGTTAACTTTGATTTTGGTTTGTGTGACAAGCCAATCGTCTTTGAGGAACAAACGCCAGCAAGATCCGTCTGAAACAGACTACTTTAGTCCATTAGACGAGAGTCTTAGATTGGATCACTTACCAGTTCATGATGATACCGAGCTAGAAAAAATAGAGAATGATGTAATCTCGACCCCTGAGGGCGAAATTGTAGTCTCTACAGTTCCAAATGATATAAATGACTTTATGTCTAATGGTCCTGACACCTCTAGTCATCCTAATAGTCTAAATGAAGTAACTGAAGCCAAAAATATTGATCAACTAAGTGATTATGGCACTTATTTCTATGATTACAATGATTATCATTACAATTACCCAGAAAATGAAGACTTATTGCCAAATAATCAAGAAAATTTAGAAAAAGATTTAGTTGAAGAAAGTATATATGACCAGAAGTCTCTCAGAGACAACCACTTTGAAACATTAAATGAAAATGAAACTGATGTGTACGATTATAATCATCATTCTGAATTATATGCTGAAAATCCTGAAATAGAAGAATCAAGCAATTCTGAAGTGAATACAGAAACCGATCAGACGGAATCTCCCTTACCAGAAGCACTTAATCCAAGTTTAAACAATGAAATAAATGATAATGATAAAGAACCATCAAAAGATGATGATGTCGAGAATAACAATGAAGATGTTTCCTTATATGTTGATGAACCTGATAAAGATTTATTGAATAAAAGCAATATGATTGCAGAGGACTATGAAAATGAAGCGAAAATAGCACCAGAGCCGTCTGTTTGGTTTAAACAAATGGTTGCTAATGATTCAATTGAAGAAGAAAGTCATTTGACTGCCAATTGTCCGGATTTAAATTGTGAGTTTGGATTTAAAACAGATTTGTATGGAAAACCAATCTGTTCATGCTTTAATCCATGCCATGTAAATTTTAAACACTTTATAAAATAAAAATTTTATTTGAACAATATTCTATGAATATAATGAGAATTTAGAATAAAATTTATCTAATGTGATTATTTATCAGATAGCATAAATAATCTTTATTTTTCTATTTTAAAAAAAGGAAAAAAAATGTGGCTCAAATATCTGTAAGATCGAGAAAATTACAGATTCTAAATTTATTGGGGCTTGCTATGATCCGACAAAAATCGAACGGCCCATTCATTGTCATTTACCATTGGCAACCGGAAGATGCAAAAACTACACTTCTAGATTTTATTTTAATTCATTCTTACAAAAATGTGCTCATTTTGTCTACACTGGTTGTGAAGGAAACCACAATAACTTCGAAACATGGGAAAAATGTGAAATGGAATGCAATAGTAACGAAAATAATTAAAAACTTTTATTCAAATATTTAAAATTTTAATTGAATATTAGCTTGTAGTTTGCCAGCTGCAAGAGGACCATGCCATGGAAACATAATCCGATACTATTATGACTCATTGAAAAGAGAATGTGTCGCCTTCAAGTATTTAATTTTTCTAATTAATTAAATAGTTGTTATGAACTTGTAATTTTAAGTTGGGGTGGCTGCAAAGGAAATGATAACAACTTCAAGACCAGGAAGCATTGTGAGGATTCTTGTATATTCCGAAAAGAGGGTATAATTGGAAAATAATTTCTTTTATTTAATTTTTTAAATTTTTAATTTCAAGGCGCTTTATTTTTACACGGAATGCCAATTCGAGTTATTAGAAAATATCATCAAGATCAAATCGAGGAGAACGATCAAAATTAGATCCAAAAAGAGTTTTCTACTAATTTACTGAGTCAGTGTCTAAACGACAATAACGAGCATAAAAACTTTAAAAAAAATCAAAGTCATTTGAATCTAGAGTTTATTTTTTATTTTTGTATTATATCAGTCTTAGTTTGAAGTGTTTTTTTTTTGATATTGGTATTTTTTTTTGAATAAAACTTTTGCTTTGATTGTTAATTATTTCATAAATGATTTTAAATTAACCAAAAATATATGTTGATAATTTTATTTTGAGTGATTAGATAAAAAAAAATTCAAGCTTAGAAAATATCTCAAAAATTTGATCTTTTTTTAGAAAGTTTAATAATAGAAAAAAATAAAATTTCTTAATTTTTGCATATATTTTTTTATTTTAAAATCTCTTTATAAAAAATACAGAGTAAAATGAATCCATCTTGTTCTAAAACACCAAATTGTAAAGATTTACTAATTACAGTTTATTTATTTAAAATTTGAATTGATTGATAGATGAATCGCTAGATTTCCTTAACAGTCCGACATACTGGACCTTAGTGCTGTCTAGTTTTATGGCATTTTCAGTCACTACTGTTTTATTTTTCAGTGAAGTTTCACTGTTACAAGGCTTGATAAATATCGAGTTATTAAAATATCATTTAAGTGCAGCAATTATTTGCGGATTAATTTCCGGTTGGTATTCAGCTCAAGTTTATGAAGGAAAATCGTTTTCACTGTATCAATCGTTTTGTGGCATTTTTTTTTCACTTCTAGTGAGCGGATTTACCAATTATTGCCTGATTTTGTATGTTGGATGGTTTAGGTAAAGACATGACTCAAAAATAAAATATTTTATCTTTAAGCATTATTAAATTTTTAGATTCATGACTAAAACGGCTCTAAGTATTTAAACAACAGAAAGAAAAGATTTTTTTACTAATTTTAAATAAATATTAACAAAAAAATCAATTGAATTGTTACGAGGAAAATGAAAATCTGAATATTTATTAAAATTATGGATTGGAATTTTTAATTTAATAAATTGATCATTTCAATTCTTAAAAACTCTTAAATTGGACCAAAAAAATAATTTTCCATTTGTTTCTATATTTTTCACATAATATAATATGAGAAATTTCAAAATTAATATTGATTAAATAAAAAATAAAAAAATATGGCCTGAACATTGGATTCACATGGAATATATTTTTTTTTTTATTTTTTTTCGAACAGAACTCTTTCTTAATTTTTTTTTAATAAAAAACATATGATTTATCAAAGATAACTTAACACAAATGAAATAATTTTTTTAACTCATTCCCAAATTTTTTAAACAGAATTCAAATTTAGAAAAAAATGAAAGTACGATTTTAACAATCAATTCATATTTTTTATTTTTTTTGTTAACAGAGATTTATTGGAACAACTTTTTTTGGAACAATTTCTCTGGTAGGATATGGTATCTATAGTGGAAACGAGACTGTTTATTCTAATCTTATAATGCCATTAGTCCATAAAACAATGGACGGTGAAACAGCCCATAACTTTGCAATTCTAATGGCCAAATATGATCTTGTACCTAGAGAAAAAATGTTCAATAATGAAAAAATTTTGGTATCAAATATTTTACTTAAAAATTTAGACATTTTTAAAAATTGACCAGAATATTAGGGCTTTTGGTAAAAAATTTAAAAATCCTATCGGATGTGCCGCTGGTTTTGACAAAAATGGCGAAGCAATAGATGGATTGTTTAAAATTGGATTTGGTTATGTTGAGATCGGAACAGTAACTCCATTGCCTCAAGAAGGTAACCCAAAGCCTAGGGTCTTTCGGTTATCTGAGGATAATGCTGTAATCAATAGGTTTTAGTTTTTTTTTTAAGTTTATTTGCCATTGAATTTTTATACTAGATATGGTTTTAATGGCCAGGGCCATGAAGTAGTTTCAAAAAATGTGGACCAATTTTTGATAAAACGAAAGATTGATGAGAAAATTCTTGGGGTTAATATAGGCAAAAATAAACTTCAAAAAGACGCTATTGCCGACTACCTCGCTGGATTAAAAATTTTTGCTGCTAAGGCTGATTATATAACAATTAATATATCAAGTCCAAATACTCCTGGTTTACGAAGCTTACAAAATAAAAAACAACTGGAAAATTTGATAGATCCAGTAGATAATTTCTTAAAATTATTCAATTAAAATCATGAGCCAATTTTTTTTAGTTATTAGATATGAGGAACCAATTAAAAATAAAGATACCATTGCTGGTAAAAATTGCTCCTGATTTGACTCAAGAGGAAATGGAAGATATTGCTGAAGTAGCATTGAGGAAAAATGTATTTTTTAGAAAAATTTCGGAGCTTTTTTTAAATATTAATTAGAAACAAATTGATGGATTGATAATCTCAAATACAACAATTACGAGACCGGAATTTTTGAAGAGCAATAATAAAAATGAGACTGGTGGTTTATCAGGTAGACCATTAAAAAATATATCTACTGAAATTCTAAGAAAAATGTATGAATTAACTGAGGGAAAGATTACTTTAATCGGTGTCGGAGGAATTGAGACAGGCAACGATGCATTAGAAAAGATTAAATCTGGCGCAACTTTGGTTCAGCTATACAGTTCAATGGTATTTGAAGGTCCAATTATTGTTAGTAAAATAAAGAGGGAATTGATAGAGCTCTTACAGTAAATATATTAATCTAAAATATCAGAAAAAAAAATTTTTATTAAAATTAATAATTCAATTATTAAATCTGTTAATTAACTCTATATTTTTTTTAGGAAAGAAGGGTTTTCAAGTGTTTCACAAGCTGTCGGAGTTAATGTTAATAAGAAAAATTTTAATAAATAAAATAAAGTGTTTTTAATTTTTGATTTTTTTTTCATTTTATCAAATTCAAGATTTAAGTTTAAAAATCTTAATTTTTATTGATTTATTCAGTTTAAAAAATTCTAGTTCAAAATGAATTATAAATTTTCTAAAGCTCTAATTTTTTTTTGTAAAAATTTTCATTTAAATTTTTTTAAATCTATAGATGATTAATTATAAAGCTTTCCAAGTTAATTAAAACAAAAAAAAATTATATATACAGAATTTTATTCTTGGGAAAAAAGAACAGCTTAGTACATTTATAAAACAATGTTTTTTTTGTCAGTAAATAAAACAAAAATAAGTCCAAATAGAGTAAAAAAATATCAAAAAATCTAAGAGGTTCATGTAACCAGGAAATCTTATTAAACACTTGATTGTTTGCTCAAAATGGCTTGAGAATATGATGGAACTTGATTTGAAGCACTTAATGACTCAACGTCACTTTGATTAGCAACTTCATTAGTTACCATAAGACTGGAAGTTGTTGGTCCAGTATAATCTTTTACAACTTCTTCATACTTAGGTGGCAAATTCATGTATGACTCTTCGTCAAACTTATCACCGGTATTACTTTCTCCTAAATATCCATTGCCTGATCCGGAGTAACTTTGGGTTTGGAACGAATCAATTGTGATCATGTCTCGGTAGCAGTACCAAACAATTATTACAATGTAGAATTTAATCAAAATGCTAGCAAGAAGAATCGCAAATACTAATAGATCCAATGATTGATTGTCCAGCGATAGAAGCTGATTTTTAAATGTGAAATAGTGATGGCTCTTAATATAAATTCGTACATTTGGTAAACATGTATAAAAACTCAGAGTAGCCAATGTGGCCATTACTAATTGAAAAACTTTAATACTGAAATATGGCATTAAATAGCTTGGTTTTCTTTTGCGTATTCCATAAAGAAGCATTGAGATAATTAAAATTGAAAAAAAGGTCACAAACACATAAACCGATTTATCTTCTAAGAAAAAATTTAATTGATTATTAAAAATTATAAAAAATGATAAATTTATGAAATTAATTTTTTATTTTAAACAAATTTAAAAACAATTACTTGAGCTCTTTTCTTCGTTTAAGTCGCCAGAGAAAATTGACTGATCTGACGCTGGATACCGCAAGGAAATTTCTGAATTTCGTTTATTTTTATGTAAAGCCATGAAATTTGTTGCTTCTGCAAATGGCATCGCTGTTGGCGAGTCTAGGGTTCCACTTTTGGATATGAGTTGGCAATTAGATGATGGTGAGGCCATTAAACTAAACGAATTGGTGTAGTAATGATCAAAAATGCTCGGATGTGACCATGATGTCAATAAAGATAGTAAAAAAATAACATGACCAAACTTTTTAAAGAAAATGATTACACACATTTACCTTGTTTCTTAAATTTAACTTACCAGCTCAATGCCACCTATTACCAATGTGGCTGATTTAATTTTCAAGCAGCACAAAATTCTTTTGCTCATGTTTAATTTGACCAAAACTTTTTTTCTTGTCCAAAATGTGTTTACGTCGATTTAAACTTCTATCCAAAAAGAAAAAGATGAATATGTTTGGTCATTTTAAGCCAAAAAAAATTATATATAGTTTTCTTAAATCTTTAAGCCCTCATTTTATCTAAATAATATTGTCTTATAATTCGTTTAAAAATTCAAAATTTAGACACGTTAATCTAACAATATATCTAATAATAAATGGGTCAGAATAACAAACCAAACAACAAAGACGAACGTGGCTTTATCTTTTCATAAGCTTCGCAAATTGCCTCTCATGTTCATCATATAAAAAAAAAGGTTTGGTTACATAAAATTTCAAGTTTTTATTACATTGAGAAAATTCACTTAAAAAGGTAAATCATTTGTTTAGTTATCTAATCTTAGATAATTTCAAAATTATGCCTTAAAAACTAAAAAACCAATTTTATTTTACTGACAAAAGACTTTTCTTTTTTAGCTTCACACAGTCTTTTTCTTCATTTTTTTTTTGCTTTTAATATTAAATATACACTTATATCCTTTTAAAAACTGGAATAATAACTGAATATCGATTGATTATCGGAATTCAAATTTGAATTAAAATTATTCTAAATTCCTAGAGCAAATTTAAAGTTCACCATTCGGTCGAGTTTTGAAAAACAAAAACGCTAAATTTTTTCATTCAATTAGCTTTAGCATAAATAATTCTTGAAATAATTGCACATTTATTTGGATTTTTTTATAATTTTTTATATTACTTGGTTTATGATTGCAAATTGATCTTTGTACTTATTTTGTCTTGGTTAGCTTACCAAAAGATTGACCTAATAAATTAGCTTAACAAGATTGGATCAATAAATTCATTTGTAGAAACAAAGATTAACATTAAATTATCTTAATTGAGCAATTATTTATTTTAAATAATGAAGTTTGTTTTATAATCTATTTATTTTAGATTTGTGTCTAAATCTGCTAGGAAAAAACTAAGAAAAAATTAATTTAAAAACTAATCTATTCTAGGATGATACGATTTTTGCCCAGTCGACATTTAATTTTAATAACAGTAGAACATTGTGAATCATTTAGTGATATTTAGATAAAATTAATTTTTGAAAAATGCTAAGATTTTAAAAATGATGAAAAATTTTTATAAATTTTATTTAAATTTTATGAAAAACAATTGATATTTTATTTCGAAGCTTAAAATAAGAAATTAATTTGAATTCAGAGATTTGACAAAATATATTCTTATTTTAATAGAAAAAAAACAATCTCTGTTCTTAATTAGCAAAAATCAATATTTATTTAATATATTTTTTTAATTATTCTAATAAAGATTGACAAATCTTTTTTTCCAAAATAATTATATCTAGTTAAATTAAATTTTTCAATTTATATATAATATATTAATTTTTCAAAATCACGCCATGTAAATTTTGTTTAAATGCTAAATTACGATTTTTTTCGAAAAATAAATATAAAAACATATATCAATTACTTGAATTTTTAATAACTTTTAAAATTTCAAGAGTTTAATAATAATGTAGATTTTTATATTTTTTGTTGTTAAATAAAATATTTAAATCACGTTCAAATTTAATTTTTCTTATTAGGTTTCTAGGTTATGTGCATATAATTAGTAATATTAATAAGTAAAACTTAAAATTTATAATTTGACTCAATAATAATAAAATTCTGCCCAAATAATTGACAAAACTGATGACCAAATATATTTATTTTGATTGGTACTCATTTATGAAAATTTATCATTTGAAAATATTTAAAATTATTATTTTAATCTTTTATAACAAAGTCATCGATGGCCAAAAGTGTATAAAATTTTGCATTCTAATTTTCAAATAATTTATTTAAAATTTAAATCATGAAACAAGCCATAAGTTCATTGTCTATACGATTTTTTAATTTATTATTCATTAGCAGAGAAAATATAAAAAAAATTTGAAATAAATTTTTATAAAATTCTCTTGCATACCAACAACTATATCTGCGAACACGTAAGACCTTTTTTGTTTCCAAATAGTTCTTTTTGGAATACAAATTGGAATCTATAAATTATGGGCAAACAATTGAAAATTAATGAGCTGAAACGTGTGGTTAACGTTGACAAATTTAGCCAATATGCCAGCATATTAAAAGATAGTAGCAATATCGATGATAAGCAAATAGACAACATTTTGAGCGAGTTGTCCCTAAAGACACCTTCAAGAGATGTTCTCATGAAAACAAAACTTGGCTTTATCCTTAAAGAAATTTCCAGACGACAGAGCTTGCCAAAAAAAACTCGTGACAAAGCTCTAAACCTGAGAACTAAATGGAAAGAATTTCACAAAAAACTTCTTCTAGCTCCCAAATTTGACGTAAAATGTGACAAACCAACTACAGAAAATCGCCAAAAAGCACGTGAAGAATTGGCTAATTCGTTTCTCAAAACCAATTCACACGCATCCAACTCAATTATCTTTGATATCAATCAAGAAGAACATAGCTCGTTAATAAGCGATCTTGAATTCACGATTTTTCAGCATAATGACAAGCTTGTAAACAATAAATATTTTAATCTAATCCGTCGCTGTATCAATATAATAACTCAAAATGTTAAATTACGAAGTGAACTGCTAAGTTTTGATCTAAAAATTGAAGACCTAGTCAACCAGTATCTATTGTCTGGTTCCCCTGCAAAAGTTTTTTATGCCAAAATACCAAACCAAAGTAAAACTGAAAGTTTTTCTGTCACATCTTGTGAAAATATCTTACAAATAGATGATTTAATTGACTTTTGAAATTATAAAATAGATAAAAAGTTTATTAATTTTTATTCTAAAAATAAAAAAAAATTAATTTTGATTTAAGCTTAATCTCAAGTTAAGTTAAAAGCTATTTTGAAGGCAAAGTAAATTTTCAGGAGCGATCTCAAATTTTCATATTTTTCCAGTTAATTTTATAATTGTAAATTAAAAAAAACATTCTTTATTAAAAATTTAAATATAATTACAAACATTTTTTATATTTTTTTTAAATTAGGCTTAAATTTGCCGCGTAAAATCGGTAAATTGGCTTCAAAATTTTTTATTAGTAAATAATAGATAAATTTTAGTTTTTTTAAAGTATTAGTAGAAAATTAGTTTATAGTAGCAATGACTCAAGTCGAACAAACACTTAACATGGAAAATTTGAATTTAGAAGGTGAGATTGAAACGCCTAACAAAACAAATACCAACTCGAACGTAAAACCACCTCCAAATTCGGACTCTGCATTTAATTTTGGGTAACCAATAACAACATAAATAAAAAAAAAAAAGAATTTTTTAAAATTTTGATTTTTTAATTATTAGAATGTTTTCTTCAGTTCCGTCCCTTGATTCAATTAAACCAACTGAATGGGTCACCAAGCGCCGAGAGAACCTTAAGCCTTGGACAGAATTTGCTAGTTTTAGCAAGTTTAAGAAACCAACAAGTCCGACTCAATTTGGATCTCGGCTATTCAAGAACATAGTTTACTTTCAAAGCAATTATTTATTTGTCTTTGTATTCTTGGCTATTTATTGCGTGTAAGAGAGAGACATTAATTAATTTTGATATTATTAGATGAATTTTATTTTTTAAGATTGACTTCCCCTTTTTTATTATTTGCATTCCTTGCTTTTGCAGGTGGTCTCTACATCATCAACTTAAAGTATAAAGAGGGGTCATTGAAGATATTTGGTAAATTTAATTTCTTATAATAAGAAAAGCTTTGAAAAAATCCATAAATGTTAAAAAGGTAAAGAAATGGGCTTGGCTCAATTGTATTCGGCAGTTGGATTGTGCTCTTTGCCATTATTTCTAATCGCCGGAGCTGGTTCTGCATTTTTCTGGATCATTGGAGCATCTATTGTTGTTATTGTCTTGCATGCTTCCTTTTTCTCTAGAGAAGAACAGGAAGACCCATTTATGGTTCAAATGAATGTTGTTTAGATAGACAATAACAAATTTAGCAAAAATTATTTTTTAAATTATACAAATATTTTTTTAAAAATTGAGAAACGAATTATTTAAATTTATTTTTGTTTTTATTTTATATTTAATGAACAAATTTCAGCATTGATTGTTGGCGACATGATTTTAGCAAATCTCAAATGATCAATTTTTAAAAAGGATATTAATAAATTTTGAAAAAAAAATAATATTTTTATCTTATTTGCTATTTTTAATTTGAATAAAAGAATAAATAAAAATTAACATTTTAGAAAATTTATTAGGAAAAATATAAATGAATCACATAAAAGGTAGAGTCATTGGAGTAGGATTTTGTAGATAAGACATAACTACGGCTGATATAGAAAGCATAAAACAACTGAATATTTGTTTGCTGTCATCTCCCCCTCTTGCATTGGCAAATCCGATCAATGAACACAAAATTGACACCCAAGCACACCATTTAACCTATGAAAAAAAGACATTTATTTATTAATTTGCATCTATTTTAAAAAAACTTACTTTCATCATCAAACCACACATACTAAAAATCATTCCTAAAATGTTCATGTACTCTTGAAGATTGTCATCTGAAAACTGAAGAGTGTAAGATGATTTAAAGCGCTTTATTTTATCTTTTCGGTGCAAATCTGTTGAGGACATTTTTGTTTAAGTTTAAATCTTATTTTTATTATTTTTGATTAATTTAAATGAATATATATTTATGTTTTTTGAATTTTTAACCAACGCATCATATGCTAAATGAAAAGTAAAATTTTAACATAATTTTTTTTGTTCAGACAAATTTTATGGCTGAAAATAACCAAGAAATAAGTTAAATTAATCAAATAAAAAAGGTATTCATTTAAACAATAAAAAAAATTATTTAAAACAATTAAGACAAACTGATTTTAGCCCAACCATTATGTTGTGATTATCAATTCGTAAATTTATTCAGTAAAATAATTATATAAAAAATAAAAAGGTTAAATTTAAATAAAATTTACTATATTTTCTACTTATACATATATTTATATAATTTTATCTAATTTTAAAAGTAAAATAAAAATAGAGAAAAAATAAAGTTAAATATGTTAATCTTATAAAATTAATTTATTTAATTTTTCCCCAACTCAACTCTAGTAATATTTCAAGGTTTTGGCAAAAAATAATTTTTTGTCTAGACAATTGTTTTGCTTAAGTTCTTATACAGTTTAAGATGCAGGAAAAAAAAACAAAAAAATCTGAACCCGGCTATTTAGGTGGTCTAGGTAATTTAATTATTAAGTTTACATTTATCCTTTGATAATTAGTGACCAAGAAATTTAAAAGAAATGTTTTTCAAGCGAGTAT
Source organism: Brachionus rotundiformis (assembly GCA_016802295.1). Lineage (NCBI taxonomy): Eukaryota > Metazoa > Rotifera > Eurotatoria > Ploima > Brachionidae > Brachionus > Brachionus rotundiformis. Next base: position 636,470 of record JAESIW010000157.1, read on the forward strand.
GGGAGCTACTTGTTTAACACATCCATTGGACACTGTAAAAGTTCAATTGCAAACTCAAAAAAAAGCCCAACTTGGATTTTTTGGTATTTAATCCATATCATAAGATAAAAATTATTCAATGATAATTTCGTCTAGGTATGGCTTTAAAAATTTTAAAAACTGGTGGCTTATTTTCATTTTACAATGGAATGTCTGCTGCTTTGCTTAGGCAAGGTACCTACTCAACAACAAGATTTGCTTTTTATGAGTATGCCAAAGAGCTTTTAGTTGAGAGAGAGTTAAAAAAAGGGAATTATATAAATAAAAATCAGCTACCATTTTATCAAAAAATGATTATTGCTGGTCTTGGCGGAGGAATAGGAAGCATAGTTGGTAATATATGAAATAACTTTTTTTCCAAAATGATAAATTTAACAAAAAAGGCAGTCCTGCTGATTTGATTAATGTTCGCATGCAAAATGATTCTAAACTTCCGATTGATAAGAGGAGAAATTATAAGCATTGTTTTGAAGCATTAATTAGAATAGCCAAAACTGAAGGTTTTACCACCTTGTATACTGGTTTTCACATGTCAGCCTTGAGAGGTGTCCTAGTTACTGTTGGCCAGCTTGCATTTTATGATGAATTTAAAACAATGCTCATTAAAACTCCTTATTTTAACGATACAATTGGTACTCATTTTGTGGCAAGTATGGGTGCAGGATTTGTTGCTACACTAATTACAATGCCTGCTGATGTAATCAAAACTTTACTAATGAATGCAAAACCAGGTGAGCTTAACGGGATTTTGCATGCTACTCGTGAAGTTCTCAGATATGACAAACTTGGACTGTTTAAAGGATTTTGGCCCAGATATATCCGTCTAGGACCTTTTACAATTATGTCATTTGTTTTTTACGAAAAATTAAAAATGATATCTAATTATTTTGATAATTTTTTATTTGAGACTGATTAAATTTAAGCAAAATATTTAAAATATATATTTTACAAAGACCAATTATATTTAGACTTTTTTCAAAAACTAAAGATCAAATGACTGATAATTAAAAAATTGATTAAATTACAATCACTTTAGTTGTTAATTGTTTAAAGATCATTTTAATACCAAGAGACGACAAGATTTGTCTCACTTATAAAATTCTCGAAAAAATTTAAAATAAATATAATTTTTAAAAAAATTCAAAAATTAATTAATTAATTAACTTTAAGAATTTTTGAGTGCAATTTTTGATTGATCTATTGTCAAAATTTTTCCAAATGACAGTAGTAAAATCAATCAAGAAAATTAAAATAACACTCAAACAGGGAACTATTTGTTTATTTTTTGTAAAGTGATAATGAAGAATATTTTTTTTTAAATGAGTTATTGAATTTTGATATACTAGATTTTTATGATTTCATTGACAATAGATGAAATTTTTTTCATTAAAAATTAATTCTTTATTAAATTTTTAGCTCATTAATGCACAATTAAATACTGATATAATAAAAAATTTGAATAAAATATCTTATTTTATAATTAAGGTTTAATTATTAAATTATTAAAAGAACAAAGTGAATATTTCAATTATAAATATTGTTGAATGGAACATATGTTTCAAAATTTAGATCAAAAAAAGATCAAATCATCACGAAAAATTTTATGGACTTACTTTAAAAATCTTAAAATAAAATTATTTCTCAAGTACCTTTTTGGTCGGAGCATTTCCAATGAATGATTCTATTCGGTGACTTATTTTTTATAAATATACTATGATAATTACTTAAGTATATTGACATTTTCTTTGCTTAAAGCGTTTGTTTTTTAAAAATGAATAACAAAAATATAATAGATAATTTTTTTTTCAGTTTATTGATCTATTGATCTTAAACATTATTAAAAATATTGCTTCTAGTAAAATATTAGTTTTATTTTATTAATTTAAAAGACTGTATGAATCTTAAAAGTTAATAATAATGCTTCATCATAATGACTCTAAAGCATCTAGGTAAATTCAAGACTGCATAAAAACGCTTTGTTAGTACAGACTATATAATTTTTAAATATCTGATCTGAGTAAAGAAATTTTAACACCGTTTAAAAAATTAATTATAATTTCTACGCTAATAGTGCACGCTTCTCTACCAGTCAATATTTAATAAAAATTCCTTACAATAAAATTTAAAATCGGTTCTAAAAATAATTTTAGATAAAATTGAACATGTGTTAAAATTTCTTGGACCCAAATTAAACTTTCGCATTACTTTCTTTTATAATAATACAAGTTTAAGTATCACAAAGCTTTCAAAAATAATTATAATAATATATTTTTAAGAAATGACAATTTTTTTTTCTTAAATTTGAGAAATAATACTTAAAAAGTTTTTAGAAAATTTATTTACATAAATAATGGCTAAAACGAACCAAAAAAAAGATCCATGGTATTTAGGTGGAATTGCATCTATTGGCGCAGTTTTGATTACGCATCCATTGGACACAATTAAAGTTCAGTTGCAGACTCAGCAACATGCTCGGTTTGGTTTTTTTGGTATGACGGTCAATATAGTTAAGAATAATGGTTTTTTTGCATTATATAATGGAATCTCAGCCGCTGTGCTTAGACAAGCTACTTATTCAACAACACGGTTCGCCTGCTATGAAATTGTTAAAGATATTGTAACAAATTCAAGCTCGAATTCTAAACCAAAAGACATGCCATTTTATCAAAAGATATTAATTGCTGGTATGAGTGGAGCTATCGGTGGTATAGTTGGAGCTCCAGCTGATTTAACCAATGTACGCATGCAAAACGACTCAAAATTGCCAATTGAACAGCGTCGTAACTATAAACATTGCTTTGAAGCGTTGTTTCGCATTACGCGAACAGAAGGGCTTAGCCGCTTGTTTGCTGGCGCTTCAATGGCATCATCCAGAGGTATGTTGGTCACTGTAGGTCAGCTAGCTTTTTACGATGAAATTAAATTTCGTCTAATCAAAACTTCTTATTTTGCCGATAATTTGGTTACTCATTTTACGGCTAGTTTAAGTGCCGGTGTCATTGCGACCATCATAACAATGCCTTTGGATGTACTAAAGACTCGATTGATGAATGCAAAGCCAGGTGAATACTCTGGTATTTTTGATTGTGCAAGAGATATTTTAAAAGTAGGTCCTGGTGGTTTTTTCAAGGGATTTACACCAGCTTTTGTACGTCTCGGACCTCATACTATTTTTACTTTTATCTTTTTGGAACAATTGAAAAAATTAGCTAGATAGATATTTTTATCAAATTTTCTATTTAAATTTTATGAAATTTTATTCACTAATTTCATTTTGAAAGATCTAATGTGGAATATTTTAGTATTAAATTTAATTAAAATATAAATATTAAAAAAAGTTTGTTTTTTGTTTTAAAAAGTAAAAATAGTAAATTAAAAATTATCTAAATCCATTGATACATGCTTAACCTTTGATATTTTTTATCTTTGAACATACTTGAAATGAAAATTTTATTCCTTAGCAAATTATCTAAAACTTTTTAACCATTTAACTATTTTGACCTAATCATAATTTTCTTATTTATGTAAAATTTTTTGTTTAAATAAAAAAAATATAGCAAAAATCGAAATTAAAATTTAAAAATTTAGCTTCTTTAACATTTAATGATTAAAATATCATAAAACACAAACAAAGAGATAAACTTAAAAATTTAGATAAAATGATATTGTTCTATCTAAATTAAATAAAAATTATTCTCGTGTTAAAAAAGTAGATTGATTTAATAATTTTTAACAATATTTTAAAAAATGATTAATGAACTTCAAGCTATTGACTATGTAGTGTTGATCCTAATATTTTTAATAACAATATTAATTGGTTCATATCATGGATTGAAGGAAAAGATAATTAAACATTTCTTCAAAAATAAAATATCTAAAACAGAAAGTACTAACAGTGTGTCACACTATTTAACCGCGAACTCTTCGATGAATCCTATCCCAGTAGCATTTTCATTATTGGCGACATTTTTTTCCACGACTGCATTGTTGGGTATTCCAGCCGAAGTTTATCAATATGGACTCGAATACTGGATAACTGCATTTTCTGGAATGCTTACACCATTGATTGGAGCTTACACCACTGGACCTCTTTTCTCTCGCCTTAAAATTTTCACTATATTTCAATATCTTCAACTTAGATTTAGTTCTCATTTGGTAAAATATGTTGGTACTTTGTGCTACATAGTTAAAAATTTTATCTCAACAGCAATTTTTATATTCGGTCCGGCAGTGTCTTTGAACATATTTTCAAATATTAGTGAAACATACTCGATTATCATTGTTGGATCCATAGCAACATTTTACACAACAGTTGGTGGAATTAAAGGAGTCATATGGACAGATTTTTTTCAGATATTAATAATGATATTTTCATTGATTTTTATTCTAATAAAGGGAATATATGATATTGGTGGACTTGGAAATTTTTTCGAGATAAACTCCAAAGGTGGAAGATTCAACGTGCTGGATTTTGATCCCAATCCTTTTGAGCGGCAAACATTTTGGTCCATTTTTTTTGGATTTTTGGTATACTTTTCCTATTCATTTTCAACTGATCAACAAACTCTACAACGCTTCCAAGCCACCAAAACAAAAAAATTAGCTCAAAGGGCTCTATTACTTAATGTACCTGGTGTTTTTATCATGTTGTCTTTGTGCTCTTTTGTTGGACTAGTTTTGTACGCTAATTTTGAAACATGTGATCCTTTAACAGCTAAACAAATAACAAATCCAAATCAGTTGGTTGGTTTTTTTGTGGCAAAAAATCTAAAAAATATCCCTGGCTCGGCAGGTTTTTTCCTAGCAGCAGTTTTCTGTGGCTCGCTTAGTTCAGTTTCTTCTTGTTTAAATAGTTTGTCATCAATCATTTGGGAGGATTATTTTAAATCATTTAAATATTTCCAAAATTTGGACGAATCCAAGAGCCTAACTACAACTAAAATGATTGTTGTTGTGTGCGGAATTCTAAGTACTTTATTTTCGTTTATTATCGCTGCATTTGGAACAAATCTGCAGCAAATTTCAACAAGCTTAAACGGGGCAATGATTTCGCCTATTTTAGGGCTTTTTGTTTTGGGTTGCTTGTTCAAAAATACCAATTCATGGGGAGCTTTATTCGGGTCATTTTTTGGATTTGCTTTTGGGATATGGATAAGTTTCGGATCTTTTATTGTAAAGCCCTATTATCCAAAGCTAAATGTAACCACTGAATTTTGTCCATGGACAAATAATTCGGTTGTTTTTCTCAATCAAACAATCATTAATGAAGATTTGACAGGATTTAGCAAGATTTATTCACTTTCTTACATGCTTTATACACCTGTAGGCACTCTTATCACAGTTTTAATAGGTCTAATAGTGAGTCTGATTACTGGTGGACCAAAGCATCATGTGGATGATTCATTAATTCTGTTTAATTTGTTTGGATTTTGGAAAAAACAAAAGGTTGAAAGTGAAATTAAGACTGAGATGTCAACTTTTCAAGAAAATGGAATTAAATCTGTCACCTTTAACTAATTATTTATAAACAAATTTATCAATTTAAAATTACTGTTTATAAAAAAAAATTTAATTTGTCTAATTTATTAATTATTTTTAAATAAATTTTTTGTAAAATGTCTTATGAAAAAAAAAAATCTGATCTTTAAAATTTAAAATGAAAAATGATAAATTGATCTCGTTAAAAATTTTGTAATTTAAAAAAATTAAAATATTTATAATTTAAATATTAATCAAAAAAATATAATGGTTAATTTTAATAAATATTTTTTTATTATATTGGAAGTAACGTAATATTAGTAACTCTATTCATAATGATAATTCATAGATAAAGTTATAGAAGGAAATATATTTTATCATTTAAGATTTTTTAATTTTTTTTTGAATATATAATTGAAAATTTAAAATTAAGCATTATTTATTTAGGTTGAATTTTATTTTAAAATTAGAATAAACTGAAAATGCATTAATCCGAAATTATACAATCAAATAAGGTACGATTAATAAATTAAAAACATTAAATATGAAAAAAAATTCTAGCTAACTGATAACATTCTCTTTTATTACACCTGTTTATTTAAAATCTTCGGCAGAAAACATTTTCTTAAAATTTTAAAAGAATTGAATAATAAACAATCTGAATAATAAAATATACCTGGGCTCTCTTTAAGATAAAATCCTTGGATGGATCATAAGCATGCTCTTTACTTGGAATTTCCAAAATTGCAGGTGTTATCTTAGTATGATTATCAATTATGTGGCGAACCATATCGGCAACATATTGAACAATTAATAAAACCGCTATATCATCTCTGTTAATAAAGCCTTTAACAGCTTCTTCTAATTCAGCTAATGAAGTATCTAAATTAAGCTATTTTAAAATCTAGTAATAAAAATACAACAAAAATGTATACTTTTGTCGTAGATAAAGTAATTGGGGTGTCTTGATTTGTTAAGTTCACCAGACCCAGACATTAAAAATCCAATAACTGTATCCTAGATAAAAATTTAAAAAATAAACAAAATTTTAAAAAAATTTTATTTAAACTCACTTCATCACCAATCACAGCAATTAATTTTCCTTTAATATTACTCATTTTTTTAAATTTAAAATAATTCTAAAAAATTTAAAGTTTAAATTAAATTTTTTTACTGGAAGCAAAATCTAGTTCGAGATAGAGCAATAAAAACTTGTTTTGATTAAGTTTTGATCAAGCTAAAGGCATATGCATAAATCGTTATAAAGAGACAAAGATAATGGATTTTGATAATTTAAATAAGTTATGTTTTATAATGATTTGAGAATAAATTTTTTATTAAAATTTACTTTGAATTTTGTTTTCCAAAGAAACTTAACCTTTAGTCAAGCATTATTAGAACTGAGAAAGTTTTATTAATATAGAATTTTAGAAAAATATAAATTAATTAACTAGTGATATTTTTAAAGTTATTCTTTGACATAAAAAGTTAATTATGTTTATATTGGAAAAATTTAAATCATTTAACATTTAATTGTCTCAAGATTCTAATGAAATATTCGTAAATTAATGTTCCAAAACCGTTTAGGGGAAAAAATGGAATTGTGATAATTAAAAATACCATGATGATAACTCTGGAAAAAAATTATTCTATATACATTATCTTTATTTAATATACAAGACTAAAAATTTTTATAAAATAGAAATTAAGTAAAAGATTGTTGTGCAAAAAATCTTATGCAAAAGTTAAGTATAAATTATAAATAAAGCCATATACTCATTCTGACATGTAAATTCTGTATTATTAAAAAATGCAAAATTATTTAAAAATAATATTATATAAAAAAACGCCTCAGCTTCCAAAATTTTCCAAATTAATTATTTGATCGATTCGTTTTAATTATTTTTAATTTTTGAATTAGTTCAAAAATGTCCAAATCGATTCAATTGGCCATTTTGGGAAGAAAAGCTGTCAGAAACGTATTTAATTCTTCTATTAAAACATCAACTCTGCCAATAAATGGCGTTCTATCTCAACAAAAAAGGTTTAATTTAGTTTTAACAAAATAATAAATAAAAATATTGATAAAAACAAAAAGATTGAAATCATTTTATGGCGAGCCAGCTGAATTCAAATCCAATGATGAACAAATTATCTTGGCAAATGATGAAACTTCTTCTAAATGGAAGCAAATGCCAACTAACTGTAAATTTTGAATTTATCTCTCAAGTTAAATCAAATCTAAATATCTTTTTAGTTTTTGGTAATGAAACTATCAACTCATCTGTTGGTCAAAACGTGATTTTAAATTTTGGTCCTCAGCATCCCGCAGCTCATGGTGTTTTGCGCTTAGTTTTAGAACTTGATGGAGAGGTAATTCATTTTAGAAAAATTTGAGAACTAGTAATAAATTATTTCTTAGTTGGTCAGAAGATCTGATCCACACATTGGTCTCTTACATCGCGGCACTGAAAAACTAATCGAGTATAAAACCTACACACAAGTAAGTTTTCCTCAATTAAATTATATTAAGTTTAAAAGACTGAATAAATTTAAAAATAATAATTAATAATAACAATTTTGAGAATTTTTATTTTTGAGATAATTCATTATTGAAATAAAAAAAATTAAATATATTTTTTATAATGTATTGACTTTATATTAATTCTAAGGAATTATATTTTTAGGCTTTGCCGTATTTTGATCGTCTTGATTACGTCAGTATGATGACAAATGAACAAGTTTATTCACTAGCAGTTGAAAATTTGTTAAAAATAGAAGTCCCCGAAAGAGCCAAATTTATTAGAAGTATAATTATTGTAAAAAAATTAATAAATTTAGCTTATTAATATAACCTTTAAGCTATGTTTGCTGAAATAACCAGAATTTTGAATCATTTAATGGCAGTTGGTACGCACACTCTGGATATGGGCGCTTTGACACCATATTTCTATCTTTTTGAAGAAAGAGAAAAAATGATGGAATTTTACGAAAGAGTATCAGGAGCTCGTTTACACGCTGCTTATGTTCGTCCTGGTGGCGTCGCCTTCGATCTTCCAATCGGTTTGATGGACGATATATATCATTTTATTAACCATTTTGGTCAGCGTTTGGATGAAGTCGAAGATATGGTCTCGGCTAATAGAATATGGAGAGCTCGCACGATTGGCATAGGTACAGTCACTGCCGAAGATGCACTTAATCTTGGTTTTAGTGGTGTAATGTTGCGTGGATCTGGTATAAAATGGGATTTAAGAAAGGCTCAACCATACGATGCTTATGATAAAGTTGAATTTGATGTTCCCATTGGTACCAATGGAGATACTTATGATCGATATTTGGTTAGAATGGAAGAAATGAGACAAAGTTTAAGAATTATTGAGCAATGCTTAAACAAAATGCCTGCCGGAGAAGTTAGAACAGACGATCATAAAGTGGTGCCACCAAAGAGGGCGGAAATGAAGGTTTGCTTTTTTTCATGAATTTTTATTCGAAAGCTTTAAAATAATCTTAACAAATTTTAAGGAGTCAATGGAGTCTTTGATTCATCATTTCAAACTTTTCACCGAAGGATACCAAGTTCCACCAGGTGCAACTTATACTGCTATTGAGGCACCGAAAGGTGAAATGGGAGTATATTTGGTATCTGATGGAACAAGTCGACCATACAGATGCTATATCAGAGCTCCTGGATTTCCTCATTTAGTAAATTTTAATAGAAATCAAATTGATAAAATTTATTCATTATAATTCCAGGCTGCAATGGACAAAGTAGCCAAAAATCATATGATTGCTGATGTAGTAGCAATTATTGGTACTATGGATATTGTGTTTGGTGAAATTGATAGATAAATAAAACCAATTTAAAATTTTTAAAAATCAGACTTAAGATTTTAGATTCAAAAATAAAATAAAAAATGCCATTTGGTGATCGATTTTATCGAGTCATTGTTTAATCAAATAAATTTTCTCTTAAAGAAATTAAATCTGATTTTTAATTTTTTTTAATATCATAAAATACATATTTTAAAATAATTATAAAAAGAATCAAGAAAAACAAGTGTTTGTAAGTAAAAATAAATGTAAATAACTAATTAAATTAAATGAAACTTAATATGTTCAAATATTTTGAATGTTGATTATCATTTTTTTTACAGATCAAGAATAAAATAACAAAAAAAAAATCCTTGAAATCTAAAAAAAAATTTAAACATGTGATTGTTTTAAATTAAATGTTAAAATGTGTTCAATCTCTCAAAAAGAAAAATCTGCACCGAAATAAGTTTGTTTAAGTAGAATTGTGATGAATCGTCAATAATCAAAAAAAAAATTCAATGTTCAATTAATAAACAAGTTAAAAATTTAATAATTCAATAGTTATAATTTAAAACTTTTTATTGTTATATTAGTCAAAAAATTAAAAAAAAAAACAATATTCTATCTGAGCTAACTCAATTAATAAACAATCTAATTTTTTAAAATAAAACTTAAAACCGGTTAATTAAACATAATAAAAATAATTTTTATGTCCTGAAGTTAAAAAAAAGAATTTTTAATTTTTTTTAACTTTATCTACTTCTTCGGTCACTTGTGGCCAGATGTATGGACGAACGAAAAATTGGTATACAGTCCATAAAGATAATCCACTTAAAAATACAATCCACCAGTAAGCAACTTCGGGTGGAAAAGGCTTAGTTACTGTCTCCCAGTCAAATTTTAAGCAAATTAATAACTCTGTCATTATTATGGCTATGCAAACCCATGTTTGAGTTCCCATCTTTTTACACAAGCTAAGCAAAAAGAAATTTTAAAAAAATCAAAAAGTATAGTTTAAGTTTGACTAACGTGTTGTCAAGATATTCAAAGCTCTCTCTCATGGCCACAGCGCCAACGAGCCACATAAAAATGAGACGACCGAGGCACAGAAAATGAGGAGGTGGTATCCATAAGATAAATTTTAGATAAAATGTGCCCAACTCGGCAACGAAAAATAAAGTTATCAGGATAATCATAAAAAGCCATCTTTTCAAGCTCGATGTTGGACGCCATTCGTAAGAAACCCAATTGTACGGACTGAATTGGGTCATAATACGCTTAATCTTTCCTTTAAATGTTGGTATATTCCATAATCCTCTCCAATTATAAGGCTTCATTTCAAAATATTCACATGTCTTCATGCCAAGGTAGATACCCAATCCATTGCATATCAAAAAGTCAAGAATCCACTTGGATAAAACCAAAATTTAGATATAAGATTAAACAAATCACTTAATTACTAACGTGATCCCACCAACATTCACTAAAATTAGGCAACTGATGTTGTAAAGAATATTCCAAGAGTTCAAAACCAATGCTCATCACATTACAAAGCCAATAGTCTCTCAAAATTAAAGTCTTTAATTAGTTCAAATAATTATTTTTTTTAATTGCCAAAACTTTTTTAAAACTTACTTTCAGCCACCAGCCGAAAAAATGAGTTGGTACAAAACCGTCCATTTTATCCTTTAGAATATTTGATATTTTAAAAATTTTCTTAATTAATTTAAGAATAAAAATTTACCCAAAAATTATGAAAGGGACTTTCTTTATTATCTGGATCATATATTTTACAACTTCCTCCATAGTCTTTTTCAGGTAAAGGTACTCCCAGACTTGGATCGAGATGTGTTAGCAATTGTCTTGCATCATCAACAGACTAAAAATTAAAATTTTCTAATTTGGTTGTTTATAATTGAAGAAAAAATACTTGGAATAAAATATATATTAGAGCTATTTCATATAAAACACTTAAACAAAGGACTAATCGCCAGAAAGCTACAAAAAATAAATTTTATTTTAATTTATAATTATTATGAAAGATATTTTGAAAGGCTAAGTCTAACCTGGATGTGGCCTAATAAATGGTCCATCAGGAGTTTGGGTAACGCCAAACAAAACAAAGAAGCTTGCACAAGCGATTAAACCACGTTTAATGTTGTAACTTTGGTCTTGAATTTGTTGTTCGACCAGAGATTCATAAACTAGGACAACAATCATAATTATTAACACTGTGAATGTATGAGCTCGCCAGAAAAACGATTCAGTTCCGTCATCGGACACAGTTTGATTTTTGGATTTTATTTTTGAATTTTCCCATTCTTTGAGATTTTTCGTTTGGCACTCATTGGTACCCGACATCATGCAAAATCAAAATAGTAGCTACAACACGATACACCAATTTTTTAAAATTTTTTTAAAAAGTTTTTCTAAAAAAACGTTTATTCAAGTTTTTAATTAGCTGAGTATTTTATATTTAGGACGATGGATAAAACAAAAAGACCAATTTTTTGCCAACTTATATTGATTCTTATCTTATCTTTGATTATAGAAAACTTTATCAAAATTTTGAATTATTATCATTTATATTACATCTAATTTTTAGACACTGTTTATGCATATTCTTCAATTTTTCAATATCTTACTAGTGATTTTATCAAAAGTTAAAATAAAACATTAGTTTATTTAGCTGGTGATTCAGCTTTTAGAGCTTGGCATTATGCTTAAGTCAAATAGTTTAGGTTTAAATATCGGGGTTTGAAATATTACAAAGTTTTTGTGCAAAACTATACGCGAGTAAAAATTAAATGCTTTTGCTTGGGTTTGGTAAAAAATTTAATGCCAAGATCTCAGTCTAATTTCGGAAATTATTTTGAATTTAATTTAAAGTTGTACGGATGTATATTTTTCCAGTGACTTTTACAACTTAACAAAAAACACACCCGTTTGAAAATTAAGAACTTTAGATAGTTAATAAAAATTTGTCCTTTCTTATTTCTGTGTTTAAATTTTCTGAAATTTTTTAATTTAATTTAAACCTTAATTTTAAATGATAGCTCATTTTATAGGATATAATAATTAACAAAGTGAAAAATTTCATTTGATACGATCACATTTTTTTTAATTTTTAATGATATTACGCAGTCATATGAAATATCATGACAACTTATCTAGAAATTTTCTAAAGGAGTTTAAATAAATTTACTCTTATTGATCTTTTTACCTATAAAAATTAGTTTTCAAACAACATAATTACAAAAAGACAAGTGAAAAGTTAAAAAAGTGATTTTTCTTAATTACCATGTTGAACGTTAATTGAGGCGAGCCACCCAAGCTATATTCCATGAATACGAAAATTTTGTAATCAATTACAAGACTATGTCATTTAGCTTGATATTTGGTTTTAAACGAAATGTTAATCGTCAAATATCAACTTTTTTTTCGGTTTATAAAATTAAAAAATCAGGCTTAATTTAAGGAGAATTTTAAAAACTATAAAAATTTTATACTTAAATTTCCTTTTTAAATGCCGACATTAAAATCAAATCCAAAAGAAAATTAAATACATAATTAAAATAAATTTTATTTAGTAAATCTAGGTTTATAATTTTTCTTAGTTTCTAAAATACTAAATATTATGTTTTAGATTCTTGAAAATTAATTTTTAATAAAATATTTTAATAAAATTTAATTTCTGACTTTGCTGTAGGTTTCCTCGAGATTTTGTTTAACGCCAGTCTGTGATGAATTGATGAGTCATTTTTGAGAAAGTTTATTCCCGTCTTAAAGTCAATGTCCTTATATGAAAGAGACAATTTTAGACACATAAATGATTGAATAATAAATTGACAATAATTTATTCTTTAAGCTATAATTAAAAAATTAATTATTTCTTTAAAATGAATTTTTAATTGACTTCAAAACTTTAATTTTATTTCATTATAAGTTTAATTTTCTGAAATATTTACTTGATTAACAGAATGTAAAGCAAATAAAGCAAATTCAATCTATGATTATTATTTTTTCGCAGTATGTTCAATATTCAAAATTAAATTAATTTATTAAAATAGTTTTTATATTTATTCAAAATATAAAAAAGCAATAATTGATTTGAAAAGAAAAGATTAAAATTACATTACTTGTATTTTCATTTATTCTTTGTTTCGGCTCTATATTTCGAAATTTTATCAAATAAAAGTATGTTAAAGTAATTCTGAAGATTAGCTTTAATGTATCAAAGCATCTGGACAAAAAAGCTTATCGATTAACAATAATCATTAATATTTAATTAATGTATTTTGGATTTGTTTTTTACTGTATTACCTAACAACTATTGTCTTGGTTACAAAATTCTCAAAAAAACAATCAGTCGATTTAACTATTTCTTGTAAATTTTCTCTGATATTCAAAGATATTTAGAGATTTTTTTGATAAATTTTACTTATATCTTATTTTGGAATCTCTAAGAATATTCTAATAATTTAATTTTTCGTTTAAATAATTCATTTTGATATAGTGGTCTCCATTTACCCCAATTAAAAACTTCTGAATGAATAAAAACTTTGTTAATTTATTTGCATTCAGCGATACCACATAAAAATGTTTGAGTGAATTGAAAATATAAGCTGAGAGTGTTTCAATTAATTTAAAATCTAATTGTTAATTATATAAATTATTTGAAATAATTTTTTTTCCAATAATTGGAGGACATCTTTAAAAGCATTCATCAAATTCGAAAATAAAAAGATATTTTAAGAATAAAACTAATGCTCTCATTGCTCTCATTTTGCAATTAATTTAGTTTCATTCCCCCAAATGGATCTTAGGCTATTTTCTCAAAACTAATTAATCTATATTCTTATCTAAAATATTTTTAATCAATAAGAGAATATTAAATCAAAATATATTCAAGATAAAGCTAAAAGTCATTGGAAAATATTGATAGACTCTAATTTAAATTCGATCTCTTTGAAATGGAGACAAACTGGACCCTTTGAGTTCAATTTAGAAGATTACATTCAAAGATAAGATATCAATTATTTAAATCAAAGAATTTTATTACTTTTCGAAATTATTATTTTAGCAAAAATATTCTTTATAGGTGATCAGCTCTCATTTCAAATAAAGTTTATTAATTCAGTTGAATAAATTTAAGAACAAAATATTAAGTTCCGATTCCGGTGTCTGGTTTGCAGGCTGTAATTAAAGTACAAATTTACTAGTTTTGTTTAGATTCTGATCAAAACATAAAATTAATTGAAAATTTTTAATATGGTTTACTTGTTAGATCAACACTCGAAGTGCTTTTAATTTACTGAAATTAGATTTTATGTTAGACTTTATTGATTTTTGTGTATGATGGGCTTTTTTGACGTTTTTGGTCATTTTATTTAAATATTGGCTTATTTATAGGAAAAAATTCTATTAGGATTTGAAATTTTAATCAGATTTTGGCTGAATAATAACTCTTTAAAAATTTAATTAGTCGAATAAGTTTATTTTTATTATTGAAAAAAATTTTATTTTTAAAATTAAATAGCTTTTTCAGTATTTATTCAAATAAAGCTTAAGTTTATAACTTAATTTAACAACTTAATTGAATAATTTTTTACTAAGCGGTCCTGATAAACTAGAAACCTAGAAAAACAAAAATTTGTTGGATTCCTTTTGATTATGCATTTGAATACCGATAGATAGGATTTAAAAAATATAGAATTTATTAGTTTTCTTTCTTATTATTTTAAATATGTGAAATGGCTTTTAAAAAATAGCTTTTAAATATAAAATTTTTAATTTTAGTGCTTAATTGATCCGACTTTCGCATGGAGAACTCACACTAGTAAAAAGGATTTCCAAATCAGCATCTATTTTCTGTATATATCTTTTTGCTTATATTTCCTATTTAAAAGGTTTAGCAGATTTATTTTTGTTAAAATTTAGCTTGTTAAATACCTAGACAGGGTCAGTATTGGAACAGAACTTTTTTTTCTGGTAAAATTTTTTTATATATTTTGATATGTTTCTTAGTTATTAGAAATTTAGGTTCACTGTTTTATTTTCTAAAAGACTTAGTGTCAAATAATAAAATTAAAATTCTTTATTAAAATTACTAATTTTATTTTCTGTTACCTGATGAGAAAAAAATTTTTTCCTATTTAATAAGCTTAGAGATTCATTCATTGGGAAAAAATCGCAATGAATTCTTTCAGGCGATTTTGAGTCATCAAATCATAAAAAATAAAACTAATTTTTTTCGTAAACTAAAATCTTGTGTGCTAAAAGCCAATTTGTCAGATTAGTTAATTACGCAATATTTTCATGATTTATTGTCAGCAATGCTCATAATAATTGAAAAGTCCTATATTTCTTTTCGACTTAGATTATCCAAATTAGTCGGAAATATAAGAAATTTTTAACTCAAAAATCAAAAAATATTTCATTTTGTTTATCAATTTTCAAATATTTATAAAATTTAATGACTGAAGATAAAAGGCTAATAATTTAAAAATAAGCATCTTAAAATTTTCAATTCTAATTAGTTAAATATTTCATGTACAAAACTTGTTTGTCTCTGACTAATCTATCTGAATTCACTTTTAATGATTTATTAAACGCGATAAGCCTTATTAATTTGAGAGCAATTTTCTTTAATTTAAAAAAAACAAATATTTATATTTTAATGATTGGCAAATATTTTTTTAATAAAAATAAGATATTAAATTTAAATTGAACAGCTAGCTATTTTACTAATGTTATTTTTTTCTGACCAAAAAATAAGGTTAAAATTTTAAAATTGTTTAATACAAATCGTAATTTTTTTTACCTAAATTAAATTGAAGCATATGATTTATGTAATAATTATAAGGTTTATAAGTTGAAAAAAATCACGACAATACAGACAACAGATTAAGCCTAGATTAAGATCAAAAGATTAGTAAATTTTAATAAAAATAAAAAACCCAAGGCGAGAAGCTATCAACTTTTCTTTTTAATTTCTAATACAAATATACAAAGGTATTTAAAATTTAAATTTTTATGTAACACTCAAGTGAAAAAAATACTAAATTGTTTTTTTATGATAAAATAGATTTTTTTATTTATTATTTTTTCTAATATTAATATTTTTAAATTAATGACTTTTAACTAAAATCGATAGCCATCTGATTTAATAGGCCTGTACCTTGAAATAATAAGAGTTTTGTCTGGGATCATATGGTTATTTTCAGAAGGTTGTCATGCCAACTTTTTAAATAGACTCATTAACTTATCATGTTAATGAATCTTAATTTTCTATTTGCATTAATGTTGTTTTTTTTCTATTTTTTTTTGTTCATTCAATAGAAGATTAATCTAATCACTGATAGATTAAGGTTTTTTTTAAATAAATACGGATCAAATTTTATATTCTTTTTTGGTATGAATTCAGTCTCGAGTTTAATTACTTTTGCACTTAGGAAAATTTATCCCTCACAAAAGCAAAGCTATTCTATGGAACAATAAATAATTCAACCTATTTTAGAACTAACCAACTAATCAGATATAACAACATCAGACTAAAAATTCAAAATTCGCTTCCAATTCAAAAATAAATGGCTTCATCATATTACAATCCATTGTTTCTCAAAAATTAATTTACTAATTAATATTCAGACCTAACTCGACCAGCGCAAGCTTAAGTTTCAATGCTGGCTTGATTATTTCATTTTATCATGCTAATTGGACACATTATTTTAACCATAGTGCCAATTTTTATTACCAAATGTTCTTGCCAAGATGATAACTTTTACATTGACCTAACCATTGACTCAAATTCAGATCTAATCGAAAAACTAAATAAATTACTTGTGTCGGACAAAAACGATCAAATAGATCATGTTAATAAACTTAATTCAAACAACTCGACTAACTTCTATCAATTTTCGAGCTCTGTTTGGTCAAAGCTGACCAAACTATTTGAAGATCAACAATCTCGATACATTATTTTGAGCATTTTGGCTTTTTTATTACTCATTTTCGTAGCCTTATTTTTTATCTTTAGTTTTTTTAAGTCTAGAAGAGAAAAAAATTTACTTAAAGTTGAATTTAAGAAAAAGAAAAATTTTAGTTTTGACGTAATCGATCTAATGGGATATCGGAACAGTTTTAAAATTTTTAAGTGGAACAGCCCGGATGAGTCAAACTCAATATCGGATGAATACCAATTTGAAAACTTTAGTAATAACAATAGTAAACCGGAGCAGACAAGTGATGCAATAAGTGATAGATTGATCTACGAGGTTCCTTATCAGTACACTTATAGGGACAAATGTTTCAATGCCGGTGAAAATGAGCATAAATTTCAGACTTTTTCCACTAGGAAAAATCAGAGTTTTAAGAGCGAATGCAAGCGAATGGAAAATAAATCTGAACAAGTGACCAAAGTCTCGGTAAATAGGCTAAATGAGAGTTCTTGTCTAGAGAATCGTTACTCGCCTGTTTTGTCAACTGAGTCAATTAATGAAGATTCTGAGCCTGTCGTAAATGTTTTGTCGACTTTTCAATCACCGAAAAATTTTACTATTTATGATGAACCGATTAATTTTCAAACACAAATTAAAAATTAAAAATTTTTAATCATTTTTTGTAAAATATTTATAATTTTTTTAAAATAAACAAGCAACAACTACAATGATTACTTTTGTATTATATAATTTTTATTCCTTAATTTTTTTAAATAAATAAAATATGAATCTAAAATATTGAATTTTAACCATCAAGAAAATATGCTAATATTTAAAATCTATTTACGATAACTTTTTTTTCTAGTAAATATAATTTATAAAAAAGTTGAATTAGTAAATCATTTTAAAACAAAATTAAAAATCGTTTTAAATTTGTTAAAACAGGAATGACATGTTGGGGATTTTTAGATTTAAGCTGGACTAATTAGCACATTTGGATTTCTCATCCTTGTTTTCATTTTAAATTTAAATAAAATAAACAAATTGGTTAAATCTGTTTAAACGACTCATGTACCCAAAAGGGTATAAATGGGATGTCATTTTGATCATTTGAATCTATTTTAGATCAGTTAGTCACCATAACTCTGCCAATCCGCAGGTTCCAAGCCGTGATGAAAAAAGAGGAGGGTGGTGGCAGCCACATGCATTGTATGTGCATGTGGTCTTTCACGTAATCAGCAGAAGAGCTGTATGGCGGGTACATAGGCCTATGGGTCTTTCGAAAGATCCGAAAGGAGCGAAAATCACTGTAGAGATAGACGTAACTTTGGAAGTCTTAAATTAAGACTTTTTCTCAATTGAGAGAGAAGTCGCTTGGTTTGGGGTTCCAAGCTAATCTAAAAAGTTCCCGAATTCGCAGCCATTAAGTGCTTGGATGAGTGCCGCTGTTTATGATGAATGTCTCACTGACTTCTTATGGCAAGACGCCGTCATAACTATGCCAAAGCCGGCTCCAAGCCTGGTTGAAAAAAAGGAGGGTGACAAATAATAATTCAAATTTATAACTCAAATTAAAAAATTTTATTTAAATCTTAAAACAAACAGTTTTCAATTAATTTAATATGAAATTTTCTTTTAACAATAATATTTGATAAAATTTACAAATAAAGTTTAATTTACTAATAATTTAAACTTGAATTAGTATTTCTAGTAATCATTAAATATTTTATTTGAATGTGGCCGGATTTATAAAATTCTTTTGTTGTAAAATCACTATTCGAGCTGTTGAATTGTATGATAACATTATTTTATTTTTTAAAAATTATTTTAATTTTCGACTTAATAATAAGATTGATTTGAATTTTTTGTTTAACAAAAAACAAAATTAATATCAATTAAAATTCTAAAAAATCTTTATTTATCTTTATTTGAAAAACAAAAAATACAGAAAAAAAGATGATGTTATTCCAAATAAAGAACCTATTTGATTCATTATGTAATATGGTAAACATGATTATGGACCGGTATTGAAAAGAACGAAAATACCCTAAAAGAAATTTAACACAAACTAAAAAATTGAGCAAACAGCCTACATATAATATCTTTAAATAAAATTATAATAAAAGTTCCTCAATTTTTGGTAATGAAATGCATAAAGAGGATTTTATTCGAAATCTTAACCACATCATTGCTTCTTGGATAATATGATCTAAAATCATTTTTTATTGCTAAAAAATACGGACTATTTACATTTTACACAATTTGATTAAATATTTTTATAAAATACACATTGAAATTAAGTGAATGCTGTTATATTGTTTCATATTGGTACCATTACTAATATACTAAGTTTTAGTATATTTATTTTCTCTTGATTACATACTATTTTTTAAAAGATTATAAAATTCCAAGTTCTAAAATCTTTAATTATTTGACCAAAATAATTAGCGTTATTTTTTTTATATAATTATAAATTAATTAAACCAACATTAATTATACCAAATATTTCACTCAATTTTAAGTTTTGAAAGAAAAGATAATTTATAGACTTTTTTTAAATTATTGCATACCTTATCAGCGAAGCATTAAAGGAGATTAAATTTTAATAAACTTTCAAAATGTTTTCTTCAAGATATTTAAAGCAAATTAGGAATTTATTTTTGTAGAACTCGAGTTGATTATATTTAAATATGTCTGCTAATATAAAATAAAATAAAGAATGTTGCTTTATAGAAAAAAATTTTATAATAGCAAACTGGTTTTATAACAATTTTTTTTTTACTAAAAAAATCATAACTTGAACACTTTTATCTTCCAGAAACGCTTTTAATCTTTATCTTTGTTAGAAAATAAAATTTATTTAATTACGCTCATATTTGATTTTTTTTAATTTGATGAAAATTTTTGGTTAACATCAAAAAGCTATTTAAGTTTAGAATTTTTGCTTTTTAATTCATAATTTTAGCTTGATTGTTTAACTAGTAGAGTGTTTGATGCTTGATAATTTACTTTTGTCAAGTATCAGGAACAAATTTCTATATTTTGGGACAAGGCTTCTTTTTCCATGAACATCACCATTTTATTGATTTTTATTTATTATACAATAATCAATAAAGTATAATTTAAATTATAAAAAATTATGAGAATTAATGTGGCGAATGTTTGAAATTGATTTTTAAGATAATTATTTAGCATTCAGTGTTGCCTCGTGTCTAGACAATTGGAACACTGTGGAGCAACATTGGAAGGGGTGGATTGCTTATGCTTCACAACATTAAGCACTCGAAATTATGCCAAGGTTACATTCTAGAAAAAGTTAATTTAAATATTATGCTAATGTTTGTTGCAACATTTTATATCTATTTAATAGGAAAATTTTTATTTTTTCGTGTTGAATTTTACATAATTTTTATAATGTTGTTAGCTTGGAAAAAACATGAGAGCACAAAATAAAAGAGAATTTATTTTTTTAGAAAATAACATTTCTAAATACGATGCCTGTACAGTTTTAAATTTAAAAAAGCTTTATCTATAAAAAGCAAAAAGTCCTGATAATATTTAGGTAACTAGGCTCTAGCTTTCAGTAAGCTTATTATGGTGCTTGTCTTTTTTGCTAACTAACTTTGTGCGTCAGACTCTTTGGTTCTTTTTTTTATTTTGTTTTATTTAAACTTTTTCTTATAAAATTTACTAAATTCGTTTAAAAATAATAATAATAATAAATTTCTGAATTCTTTTCTGTATAAAAAGATGGCATCGTCTAGCTTTCTAATTCTCAAGCAACAGTAGCAAAGATTGGAATTCTGTGTTTGCTCAGCACAAACGCTTTATAAGAAAATATTCAAAAATTATCTAAGCTCATTCTCCATTTTTAAAGCTATCACATGAACAAGACGCTTTTGTGTTAGGTTACTTTTCTCAGTCAAAAGGTATATAGTTTACAGCCAAGCGTGCTCAAATCTTATCTTGGGAATAAAATTATCTAACATTTTGGGGGGAGTCTAGGCAACGTTGCCACCAATATTACGAGAAATTAAACCAAGGTGAATGTCAAAGTGATTAAGGAGAAGCAAAGCAAGAGAACATGCTTTCAAATTTGGGCTTGCAAGCATTTTTTTTTTATTATTTCAATATTATAATAGCTCAACTTTAGGTTTAACTCAAACTACTTTGTTTCCAAATTCAAAGGCAATAATTTTTGCTTTAAAAATAATGTTTTTCTATTTTATTCGACTGCAATTTTATGAGTTAAATTATCTTTCTTTTCCAAAGCTTTTTTTTCTTTTTCTAAACCACGCTTTTCTAATTTGGAATGAGAAATATTTTTCCATTAATTTCACTTTACCAAGTATAAAAACCGAGAAACTTGATGGCAAGTTGAGAAAAAACCAATATGGCAAATGAAGACTGTGTGTGGGTGTTTTTTTTTTAAATCGTTTTAAAAGTTCACCCGTAATTCCGAACTTGAGTGGGATACTAAAATGGTTATTAATTATTTAAATACAAAAAAAAGACCTGAGTTTGTAATATACGGGTAAATTTTTAAATTACGTTCAGAACCAGCCGAATTGAATCATCAAAATAAAGAGTTTTGTCTGAGGTAGTTGGTTGTATGGTTTAGAATTGGAATTTTTACTTGTTCTTGAGCTAGAACGCCAAATGAAATCGAAATGATTTCTAATCGAATGATCGAAGAGTTGGTGCACATCTGGCTTGGAATATACTCAAGCTAACCATACAACTTTCTAGCTTAAATGAAACTCTTGCTACATCATCCCGGAACAATTGGATATTGCGGTTTCGCTGTCCCTGAGACCCTAACTTGTGATGACTTATCACAATTTTCTTATTCACAAGTTAGATTTTCAGGTATAGTGTAATCTGTGTTCTTATCAACCAGCTTTGATTGTATTTTTTTTATTAATTTTAATTTGTTAAATAAAGTAAAAAGAAATTTTTTTTTAATTTTTAATAAACTATTAATTAAAAAAGTGTTTAAAATGATTATTTATTTTGATAAAAATTTAGGTGTTTCTTTTCGTCGCGATTAAATAGGATATCAAATTTTTTAAAATAGAGCTTTTATTAGCAAAAATTCAAAAAACCTGAATCAATTTAAATCTGGTTGTTTTTAATCTGCCAAATAATAATTTTGATTTTAAAAATTATCTAATTTATGTTTAGATTTGAAAAAAAAGTTCAAATTCAAAGAATTTAGTAAATTCAATTTACTAAAATTAATCACAATTCAGACATGTTAGATAACCACAAGTTAGACCATAATTTTTAGGTTTTTGCTAAAAAATAGCTGCTTATAAGGTATATTTTTTTCTCACAATTAAACAAAAAAAAATATGATAATAATAATTTATAAAATATCTAAAATCTTTAATCTAGTAAAAGATAATTTAAATAAATTGAATAAATAAATGGATATCTGGCTGATCTATGCGCGATCAAGAAATGGACAGATTGATTTCAGAGCATTAGTTGATAAAATTTAATTTAAATAAATCTTTTTAAAACATAAAAGCTAGTCAATCATCAATAAAACCATGATTAAATTTAAATGTTGTTATTGTTATTTCAATATTAACGATTAAAGTTATTTTGATTAAATTTTCATCATCAATTAAATGAATAAATGATATAAATTGAACTAAGAAAGAAAATTATTTAACTAATCAAATTAATATCCATTTAAAATATTTGAAATTTATTTCTTTGAATAAATTTTTTATTAAAGTAAAATGATTTGAATATTTTATAAAGATATTTTAATGAATTCTTATTTTTAACAATTTAATTTTTAATTTAATCTTAAAGCTAAAATATTTGAAAAAAATTTCATACATAAAATAATTTTTTTCTCTCAATTGGATGATAGTAGTATTCTTTGGCTAAAGGATAAACAGTTGTTTCATAATAGATAGGCTCTTTGTGAGTATTTGTCACATACTTAGATTTGGATTTTGACGAGTCAACATAATGGTCTGTGACATAATTTGTGGTACAGTAGTACTCTTTTTTTGGAATTGGTCTTTCAGATATCATTGTTTTGGAATCGACTGTTGTTTCAAAGATTGTCTGTGCTGGTTTATAAGTTTCAATAGTCACCAATCTTGAATTATCTACTTTGGGTTTTTCATGATCGAAAAATACTAGACTTGTTGATGGTTCCGAGTCGCATGGAATATAATTTCGCTGTTTATTTACAAGTTCTTCCCTTTTTAAGTTAGTATTGGTATAGTCATTCGAGCCTGTTGGAACCCAGTGCGATCTATTTCGAGAAGGTGACCTTGATTTTATCCTTTTTACTTTGGAATCAATATTTGAGCTTGATTCTAAATAATTTATTTTGTAATCATCCTTATAATAAAGTGGAAGATTATTGTCTATTTTATGTGTGTTGGTAGCTTTTTCGTATCTTTTCTGGTACTCATGCAATTTTTTAATCAATTTATCTTCATCTCTTTCTTTAGTTAAATTCAATTCTTCGCGGATACGCTCAATTTTTTCATCTAAAGTTAACTCTGTTTCTTCCCTATGCTTGGTGCAGTGACAGTGGCAATCATTGTGGAAATATTTTTTTTCCTCTTGTCTTTGCTTTTCTTCTTGTCGTTGATACTCGGTTAATTGTTCCTCAACTCTTTTTTTAATAAGATCATCAATTCTTTTCTCATCTACTAGTTGTTCTTTCTTTTTTGTTCGATTTTGGCATTCGATACCAACCAATGGAATCGAATTGGGAAAAACAGGAGCTCCTATATGCCTTTCGTATACGATACTGGGTGCAAAAGTATTAGTCAATAAGGTAGTAGGGTATGTAGTTACCGAAGCAGTGGCTAAACTCGGAAAAATTGTGCTTGTAACAAGTGGAGTAGGAAACATTTGGATGAAAATTGTGATTTTCAAGTAAAGAAAAATGGTAAAAAATAAAATTATTAAAAAAAGTATATTGAGTAATATTTTTAGTTGTCATGGTAACATACAAATCAAAAAAATAGTGAAAAATCGCCAAAATTTATCTAGCTTTATTTTTTCTTTTAAGGTCTTTTTAGGTAAAATTTTCGGTTATTTCTTAAAAATTTTTATAATCAGTATTCATCAGCCTTATTTTTATTCTAATATTTGATTTAATATTTGAAAAATTCACAAACTTTTTTTCCAAAATGTCAGATAAAAAAACTTTTGCAATAATAAAATAGTTGATTATTAATTAATTTATATAAATTAAAATGAAATTTTTTAATTAAAAGAGCCAATGTTTTTCAGTAATTAATTGAAATTTAGTTCAATTAAATTTTAAAGATAATAATACTTTTTTATATACTTTTTATGAAATTTTATCTACAAATAATCTTAATTTAATTCAAATTTTTTATTTCTTTAATAAATAAAGCCAAGTCAAACTGCAAAAATATCACAAGAATTAATGGAAAAATTTTAATCTAAATAAATGAATGAACAAAAGCTTAAAAAATTAAAATTTTATTAATCAAAATTTTACATAATAATTTTTATAAATATATTTAACCATTTTTCATTTGTTTTTATTTTCTAGTTGTAGAATATGTTGAACTTTCTAAAAAAAAATATTAAATTAATTTTTGTTTTTAAATGCAACATTAAAAGTTAAATATTTATCGTGATAATAGTGCTACATATAAACATGATATATAATGCATTCCGTGTTTAAGTTATTTTATGGTGACTTAGATTACAGCTTACAATTAAAAAGATAAAAACTATTTTAGACCAACATAACTTTTGGTATTATCAAAAAGCATTACATTAATTGCCAAAATTTGATTAAAGATCACCAGCTGACTCGCTAACAAACTTGTCAGCTGGTTTTCTAAAATGCGTGTCGTCAAAATCGCTAATAATATCCCAGCATTGTCTAAAAAATTTACACAAGTTAAACACATAAAAATACAAAATAAAAAACATGCTGTATACATGCGAATTTGAAAAAAATGGTGAAATTTATAGTAGGTATAGTTTGAATATGTTTGGGAATATCTAAGTGGGCAGATTTTTGAGTAAATATTGTGTTTATAAGAAAATACCATTTTATTTATTTTCAAAATCAGAAGGGTTCATTATATCTCTGGATAAAAATAAGTTAAAAAAGCTTTTAAAGCGTAATTTATCATATGGCCAATTTTTCTAAAAGCAATTGATTTTTCTAAGCTTTTAATCATGCAAATTTTTATAATTTTTATTACTTTTTTTTAGAGTCTCATTATTTTATCCTTAAGCGAACTAAAAAAATTAAATTTATTAATTTAATATTTATCCATTCGTTTATGCAAAAACATGCAATTGCATATAATAATAAACAGCTAAACTGCTCATTCACTTAACTAAAGCTTACACCTAACCAGCTTACCATTATATCTTAAACTTTAAATCTAATATTTTAAACTGATAAAAAAGAACATTTTCTGTAGAGTTGAAAACTCTTAACTGAAAATCGCTATTTATCAAAATTTAAATTATCATTAATTTTTTTAAGATAAATTTTTATTTAAACTCAATATTAAATTACCTGTAATTGATTTCACCATCATTGTCCGGGTCCAACTCGTTGATTAATTGATCTATTTCTTCTTGAGTAAATCTGACACCTAGCTCTAAGATTCCGACTTTAAACTCATCTCTTGTTACCGACATGCTACCATCTTTGTCGAATTTATTAAAAAAATCTATCAATTTTATATGGTGTTTTTCTATAAAATTTCTCAATTTTAGGATAGGATTTATCTTTATTTTTGGTTTAAGTTTGACTCCGTCACAGCCTGTCTTTATTTCAATATGAGGAAAAACTGTCTGGAAATTTTTAAACTCATCTTTAAAATACTTGTCCACAATTATTTCCTTAATTATAATTAAAATTATTTTAAAATTCCTATTTAGAAATATAATGGTTTTAATTACTGAAAAATCAATTAATTCAATTTTTGTATTTGGATTTTTTTGTAATGCTTTTATGATTGAAAAGCATCCAGCCGACTCCATCGGATTTAAACCCATCTTGGAAAAAATCAATATAATTTTTTTTTAATAAACTCGAAAATTACCTTTAAAATCCTAAGAGTTTGATTAACTATCAAACCTTTGGCAATATATACTGCACCTTCGGTTGCTATCCGATTGTTTCTTTAATTGTAAAAAATACAATATAATCAATTAAATAAAAAAATTAAGCTTAAGATAAAAATTACGAAAGATTGAGTTCTTCTAAAGTTTCGTTTTCTTTCAATGACTTGAGTAAAGTCTTGCACCCATCTTGGGAAAAGCCATTCCATCCAATATCGAATGATCTAATTATACTATTTGCCTTAAATATTTAATATAAATTAATAGTTGTGTAATTTGAAAATAAATTTAGATAACTTACACCAAGGCCTTTGGCAATTGCCACCGCTCCTTTACGTCTAATATTATTCCAACTTAAATCAAGAGTTTTAATACTGATATTTTCAGCTATCGCTGGCCCTAATATTTTCCCAGACTCTTCTCCAAAGTTATTATGACTCAGGTCCAAAAATTCTATTTTAATCGTGTTCTTTAAATTAATTATAACAAAAATAAAAATTAATTTCTCAAAATTAAAATATATACTGAAATAATTTCAGCCCAAACTGCCGCAGTAGCATCATTAAACTTATTGCCCCTCATTGTCAAATGAGTAATTGAATTGTTTGCTTTAAGGACGTCTCTGAGAGCCTCACAGCCATGTGATGAAAAATTATTATCAGAAAGATTCTAAAAAAAAATTAATTATTTAAAAAAAAACTTAAATAACTTATATTACTAAATCAGTGATAAAGCAGTTCTCTTTGAGCATCTTAGAGATATACTGGGCTCCTTCAGGACCAAGCCAGTTATCGCTAAGGTCAAGCTTGGCAACTATTGAATTATTCTAGGAAAATATGTTATGTTTTTTTTCTAAATAAATTTTATTCATATACCATTAAAGCTGCTGAGACTGGTCGCATTCCAGGTGCTCCTAAGCCATGGTGTTTCATCGAGAGATTTTGATCATTCATGTGACGTAAAAAGTACGATGCCGGAATTGTTTTTTGCTTCCGACAATTATCCAAGTAAATGGCTTTGCATGAAAAATCTTTGGATTTTTCTTCTTAAATAAATATTTATTTAAAAACAATTTTTATAAATAAATTAGCTGCCAAGTACTGCTGAGAATTTCTTTTATAAAAAAGTGACAAAAAATTTTAAAGGCTTGGAAACCTTTACCTAATGAACAAAAAGGTGTCTGGTTTTTGAAAAAAATGTGAAAAATTCAAAAATGAAAACCTTCATTTTTTGTAGCCTTGCTAGTATCTACACGACTAGTACTCATCTTAATCTCAAATGAGCTGTTAATTAACGCTGTATTGTATTTTAAATCAGTTTTTAAAATGCGTTCAGACTCTTCAAGGTGGTCTTTTTTTAGCAAGTAGCTTTTAGCCTCTTCAAGTAGGTCGATAGTGTCATCTGAACAAAATGATAAATTATCCAAATTTGTATCATCGACCAAGTTTTTTAGATCCTTAACTTGACGTCTCTCATCAGGATTGAAATCTTCATTTTCACTATTGTCAAAAAATTCGTCTTGGAAGCTTTCATTTTGGAACATTTTTAATTCTTCGTCATCATTCAACAATTTGCTTTCAGCTTCCTGAGCTTCGAAATCATTGTGTTTATCGATTGAATTAGATTCGGGCATTTCGTCATCAAATGAGTCGCGCGTTGCCAATGGTTTTGCAACAGACATAGATCTAGTTTGCACATGTTTGCTAAATCTAAATGGTTCTCTGGATGTGGAGCTTGAACGAATTTTTATATCACTGCCTGAGTTCTTTGCTTTGGCATCCGCTTTGATGCTTGTTTTTCCTGGTGATTCTGTTTTAGGCATTTTTTGCTATTAACATTTAAAGCTGAAATTTACGAAATCAATAATGAGTCCAGATACCAACCAAAGTTGTTAAATCATTAATTATTAAAGAAAAAGACGAAATAAAAATAAAGCTTTTTTATTAATTATCCCCTCTAGATCGGGTTAAAATTTTAAACAAAACACTTAGAATTTATCTGACAATTCTTTAGAATTTAACAAGGATTTAAATTTTCTAAAAAATTTAAATTGAATCGTTTAAATCCCCTTAAAGTCTCATAAAATTTAGAGTGTGAGTTTTTTTTTGAATTAAGTAAACATATAAAAAGTAATTTTTGACGAAAAATAAATCTCAAACTAATAAACATAATGGTTATTAACTCGAATTAGCAGCACTTGGAAAAAAGTTTAATTTCAGTTTGGTAAAATAGTTTTTTTGTTTAAAGAACCCTTAGATATTTTTTTAAATAAAAACACAATTAAACATTTAGCTTTGACAACAGAAAAAAATTTGAACATTTTTTTTATTTTTTATATTTAAAGAATTTTTTATACCTTCTTCTTCGATGTCTGTGTTCCATTTATCGTCGTCCAAAAAGTCAAGATCAAAATCCGAGCCTGATTGAAACTTTTTAACTAATTTTTTTTCCTCTTGATTTTGTTCTTCGATTTGTTTATCTTCTAAATCATTCTCAACTTGGACTTCACAAGAGTCTTCGGTAGATCTTTTGTCAAATTCGGGATCTATAACAAATGATAAGCTTTTTTCTGAATTTTTGTGCAATTTTTCATCATCAACAGTTGCCGGCCGAGACGAATTCTTTAAAATGCGTGGTAATACCTTTAAGTTTAAATTTTAAAAATAAGATGATTGTACTGTTTATTTTTGGTAAAAAATATGTTTAATTTTATAATTTTTTATGATTCCAATTTAAATTCTAAAAAAGAGTATATTAATCATCTATTTAGCTAAAATTGCAGAAATTGATGAGTATGAAATTCTGGTTGAAAATTGTTTTTGGATAGGTTGTTAAAATAATTTTTTAAATTTAATTAGTTTTTGTATTTGATGGCTTCACTAAACAAAATGAATCCGTAAAACAAAATGGTTTCTCTTTACAGGTAAATAAATTGAATTAATCATTCAACTATCACCCATTAAATTAATTAATTAATATATTAGTTAATTTTTTTTTTAATAAAATGTACCAAAATTTCTACTAAAATTACGTAAAAACGAACCTATTATTATGTCCCATAGATTTAAAAAATAATTAATTAAAATAAAAAATATAATTTTTTAGCTTATTGAATAAGATTGTTAAAATCGTCTAAATATAAGACCTCTCAGAACTGTTCGAATAAAAAACAAGTCTATATTTTTATTTTAAAGAACTAAATAATTTATTTTCAAAATATATTTTTAAAAATTTTAATTTAAGATAAATTTTTGCTTACTCTTTTTTGTTCAACAGTTGTTGGCCTAAAACGATAATGGTTGTTGAAAAGATTGCTTTGAGCTTTTGAAATCGACGAAGCAGCCATTTGATTTTTAAACAATCGATATCAATCGATTTGGTTAAAATGTATATTGAATTTTTAAAAACTTTTGCTCAAAGAGTCTCACTGTTTGGTTTGCTTGGATACTTGATATAACTTATAAGTATTCCAATTTAGCACACTTTGAACGAATATGCTTCGACAAACGTAAATAGGAAACAATATTTTTTTATATTCAGTCTACTAGGTTTAAAAAAACAATTGTTAAAGTCTTTAAAATTAATGACTAAAATTAATATTAAAAATAAATACACACGAGATTTGAATTTTGTTAGTTACATGGAAATAAAAACAATATCTTGATTTAAGACTTAGACTTGAAGCTTTCTAAAATTCGACCCGCTTGATATTTACTATTTCCAGCTTTGCTTTCAAGATTCCAATTAGACCTAACTTATTTAGTCTAAGCAGTTATTCTCTTATTTTTAGAAGAAAAACCATTAAAAAATTATTATTTTTTTAAGCTTAAATATTTTGAAAAAGAGTCAATGTTTCATGTTTTTTTCAAATTTTTAATTGAACCAAAGAAACCTGTTTGACTAACTGTTTGTTCAATTTAATTTCAAATATTTACAATTAATGTTTGTAGAGTAAAGATCCTGAAAATAATAGAAATTTATTGGACTTGAATTTAATTTATTCATATATGAAAAACAAAGCCTTGGTTACCATAGTTAAATAATAATGAAAGATAATTCGTTGTTTTAGAAAACTTTTTTTGTTTTTTTGAATTTTATTTCATCAATCTGAATAAAATTAATTTAAATTAAAACCTTCGAGGGATATAAACTTAAGAAAAATTTTAAGTTTGAGTATGTAAATTTCAATTAATTGTTGAAGGTTTAATTTAGACTAATGGGGCGGAAATTATAGAGTATAGAGAATTTGATTGATTTTTATTTCTTAATACCTAACTAAATTTAATAAATATTTTGAAACTAGATTTTTAAAAGCTTCATGAATATCTTTTAAGTTTTGAATTTTTGTTTAGTAAAATTTCAAAGAATTCCGAAGCAACCAAAGTCAAATATAATCAATTATTGTTTGACCATATTCAGATTTTAATTAATTTTGTTGATATCGGTTCATAAATTTGTTTTTTTATTAAAATCCCTTAGTTTAATTAAGCAACTAGAGTTAAAAATCAACAATTGTTATAAAATAAAAAACAAAGCCAGATGGTTTGAGGCGTCTTTAAAAAAAGCTAGATTACCATTCATTTTTTATTATTCATAAAAAATAATAAAATCTTTTCAATTTTATTTCTTACTAATAGTATAATCATTCTTTATAATGGTGCATATTGTATTTCAAATAGAAAATTAACTATTTATAAATATGATTAATTTTAAAACACTTAATTTCAAACTTATCTAATATAAGCATTTTATTATCTCTAAAAAAATTTTTTTCTCAAAAAACTTTGGCGAATCTTAGTAACTTGACTTTTTTAAGATGAATAAAAATTACTTGAAATTTTGGATTCAAATTAAAACAAATTAAAACACGAAGATTCATGGAAAATTTTTTTTTATTTTTACCTAAATAATCTGATTAATTTTATTAAAATATTTTTGAATAAAACATCGAAAAAGTGTGTTTTTTTCAGTAATCTTTTATTCTTAATTAAATTTTTGCGCAATTTAATATTAATTTAATAAAAAAAATTTAATATTACCACTTTTTGACTTTTATTTTCTAAGGTATCATATATAGCATTTGTACCTAAAAATAAACAAAGTGATTATAATAATTAGACTCTCAAATGTTAATAATTTGATTTATAAATCTTTATTTCAAAATTATTGTAATTTTAAAAACTATAAAATAAAAAAAACTAATAAGATATATAGACTTAAACACTAATGATAAAATGCAATTATCAGATATTGGCACAGACTTAAAAAAAATGATAACCGAGCTATCAACATTAAATTCATTTCTAAACCATTTTATTCAAAAAGTGAAATATAAACGAATCGGATTTTATAAATATATATGAAAAAAAAAAAAAACTGCCACAAATATTTTTAATTTTTTTTTTAAATTAATTTAAATCTTTTTTTTTTGAGTTGTATCTTATGGATTAGATATTTCATGTGTCATTGAGTTACTTTTACTAACATATCCATTTTGTTTTCCATTTGGCAATCGTCTATTGTTCGGATACCGTTGACCCTTTGGTGCCGACGAACGCTGATCATTATTTGCTGAATTTTTGTTTATGTTTATATTTTCATTTGATGACGAATTGTCATTGTTATGCGCAGTACCATTTTCTTGACGCCTGTATCTGTTATTCGAGTATCTTTTTTCATTATTCTCTTCATTAAAATCATTTTTTCTATATCTTTGATATCTATTTTTGTTCTGTCTATAGTCACTTTGGTGTCCATTGGCATTGTCCTCGTTTGATTTGTGGTCGTTTTCGGAAAAGTTGGACTCGAAGTCGGCCTCGTTGCCAACATCGCCACCAGTCTCGCTTAGCGTTCCCTGATTGGGTCTGCGTCTGAACCTTGGATTTTGGTTTATATTCCCATTACCGCGTCTATATCTGTTATTGTTTCTATTTTGGTAATTTTTATCTTCAAATCTGGCCTCTGAACCGCCTCGAAAGGACTGACCACCATTTGGTAAATTTTGACTGCCCCTGTAATAATTACTCGTAGTGTTCATGAGACTTTTTAGCTGTTCGTCCATTTGAATTTTTTCCTTTCTTAATTCGTCCAATTCGCGCAACTTGTCCAATTGATATTCTACTAAAAACTTGGCATTGTTGATATTTTCCACAGTTCCGACAAACACAAACGGAACTTGATGGCTAACATCTCGCGGCGTAGTTGTCTCAGTGTCTCCCTCTATTTTAACTCGAACTACACCGGATTTATCTACTATTTCTTGAATATTGGCTCCATTTTTACCAATCATTTTACCAATGTACTCTCTTGGTACGAGACTAGTGTCCTCGCCGTATTCGAGCATAGCGCGAGCCTGTCGAACTGCCTGCTCGGTATCACCGCATATCTTAAATTTAGATGTATTCTCGTCTATTTCTATAGAAGTGACACCGCGAATTTTGCGTGCCTCTTGGATATTTGAACCATGTGAGCCAATAGCTAGACCCATCAACTCCTTGGCAACGCAAAATTCCTCACTGTATTTGGCATTTAGTTGTTGTTGGCGATTTCTCTCTATCTGTTGGGCTATTTCATGGGTTCTTTTCAGCAGCATTGCTTTTTGCCTCAAAGCCTTGAAGTGTATTTCACTCAAAATGACTGCTCTTTTTATACCACTCTCTTGGTCACACTAATAAGATTAAATTAAGTTCATTAAGCCAAGGAATAAAATTAAAGGAGCCTTTTAAGACTTACAATCACTGATAAGCTGTGATTTTCGGGATCATAATGTACGCTCAGAGCGTTGCAGGCCTTGCGGAAATCTTTGCTCGGATCTTCAGACTTGTATCTAAAAATGAAAAATTCTTATTTCAAATTTTCATTATTTTGGTGGTATGTACAGTTCTTGCAAGTCTTCTGGTACTTTAAATTCGGTCTTATGGAGAAAGCTTGCATCCAAAGGTCCGCTAAAAATTTGAATTTAAATCCAAATTTTATTTTTTTCCAAATTGCTTCTTACTTTCTATTTGGTGTTCGAATTTTGTCGGAGGAAAAAATTTCTGTTTTACTGGCATCTTTGAACTCGACAACAAAGAACTCACCCTTGGTCATTTTGACTGTAGCTGGACACCAATAGGCAGGCTCATTTTCAGCTTTGCTCTCGATTAAAACTTCGCACTCTTCGCCAGGCTTCAAGCCACCTTCCGATTTTGTCCAAGATGGCAAACGAGCATCAGAATATATGTATTTAACCATCTCTTGGCTATAAAACTTAATTGTTTCTGAATGTGTTTTTAATCACAAAATTTTTGTTACCTATTGGCAGTCGGCTTCACCAAGACACCATCTTTATCCAAATCAATCAGTAAAACTTTACTCCAATTGCCTTTTGGATTCAACACCTCAATGTAATAGTCTTCCATTTTTGCAAAGTTTAAAATTATCTAAATAACAATTCAAATAAATTATTCATTGATATAAAGAAAAAATTGGTATTTTATCTGAATATTGTAAAATGAGTAATATGGATTTATTATAAGCGGCCAAAGCTAATTCAAACCATACTTTGTAATCAAAAGTATTCTAAGTAGAACATAAAAAACCTATTAAAAATACCACTAGACTAAGAAAGCATAATCATTTGTTCGATAAATCTGTTCAGATATTGATAATTTATTTTACTCAGGGAGAACTATTTCAAAATAGAAAATTAATTTTGCATATTTTAATAGTGAAATCGAATTATTGCAAATATTTTACTTTAGTGAGCTGAATTTCAACACTCAAGTAGAAAAAAATAGAAAAAAAAAGAACAAAAAATCAAATTATGCCTATGACCTAGGTAATTTGAAAA
Organism: Brachionus rotundiformis; assembly: GCA_016802295.1. Taxonomy (NCBI): domain Eukaryota; kingdom Metazoa; phylum Rotifera; class Eurotatoria; order Ploima; family Brachionidae; genus Brachionus; species Brachionus rotundiformis. Next base: position 670,679 of record JAESIW010000157.1, read on the forward strand.
AAGTTAAAACCGAATTAGATGGTATTTGCTTCCAATAGCCGCCAACTGCTTGAATTCAATTGCAAAACGATCTCAATATTTTTCTAGAAGACTCGATCATTTGCATTCTACAGGTTGCCATGAAAACCATCACGTGCTTATTTAAAATACTTGTCGTCAAGAAATGGTTCCTTAATTACTCACGATCTTTAGCTAATAAACATACATTAATTTAACAAAAATTAAAAATGGATACTATTAGAATCATATTTCAGCATGTATAAAACTAGTTGATTTTGAAATTTTATTATTTTTAAAAATTATATAACTTATTTTGCAATAATTGAACACAATGCAGCCACACGGTATTCTAAATGGAATTACAACAAAAAAGCCTGCATTTTGTTCTATTAGATTAACATATCAAGCCTAGTGTGTGTATATCAGCTTTGTTATGTTTGATCTAAGCTAAATTAAAGTTTAATTTTCTTAACTATATTGCCAATAGAAGCATTTTTGTCTCAATTAAACTAAAGTGGTAGCAAACTTCGATACCAAAGTGGGTCCAAATCAAATAAATATTTGATGAAATAGCAAATTTAAATATCGATCCATAAGTGTTAATATTTAAGTATAATAATTTAATATCTAATTTTTTTATTTAATAAAGCGTGTTTTTTATCCAATTTATATTTTAATTTATACTAAATAAACTTCCTTTTACTTTCCGCCCGCAGCTTTACTAAAATGATAACACTTGATTGATTAAAGCATAAAATATCAAATCTCAGTGCACTTTAACAAAAATAAAATACCAACAAACAAAACTTAAAATTAAAAAATTACTTATTTATTTAATATAAAAATACTTCAATTAAAAGAGTTCTTTTCTATCACGTGAATATTTGATAATACGGTAAAAAGATAGTACTGAAACTAATTTTCAAAGCTATGATAATGAATAAAATAAAAACTATTAAAGTTTAAACTAGAATTATTCATGCCAGATGAATTATCTATTGTCGGATTGCTTTTTTTTGCTATAAATTTAAAATAAACATTTAAATAAATATATAAGTTAATTTTTTTGATATTTAGAACAAAATCAAAAGTTTTAAAATTAAGTTTTTATTGTAAAGGCGGATACTTTTATGTTCGGCAAGGTTTTTGCTTTTAATAAATGAGTTAAGTTAATATTTTTATTAATTGCTGTATCTTAAATAAAATGTATTACATTTTTTGGTATATTAATCTAAAAAACTTCAATCACATTCGTTTTAAATTTAGCATTAAAATTTACTTTAATTAAATAATACTTAATGTTTAAATTTGACCTTTTATGATTTGATTGATAAAATAATCGAATTAAGTAAAAATAAGAAAAAAATAATTGACTCATTAACTTAATACCAATTTGGTATCTTAGCTCAATTTAGCGATCATTAAAATTTAATTTTAAAGAAATAAATAAATAAAATTGGTCTCAATAATATTTTTAAGTTCAATATTTTTAAATGAATTATTAAAAAAAATTTTGACTGATGATAATTTTCTCATTCATTTACATCACGTAGCTTAAATTTAATCATGTTATCATGAGTAAAACAAAATATTCATTATATCGTTCTTATACAATCAAATGTAATAAGTAAAAATAATTTAAAAGATAAATATCATATTTATTTGTAGGTTTAGTTTGTTTTAGGGACATAAGGCACTTGCAAATGAGTAAATCATATTTAAAAGTCATATCTATCCATAGCTACCTTATCAGATATAGAAAAAAGCTCAAAAACTTCTAGAGCCGATTAGCAAATAAATCAGATCTTAAGCTGATATTCTATTCAATTAACTATCAAAAGAATGTTTAAATTTTAGCTAAAAAAGCAATAAATAATATCAGATTTAATATAGTTCTAAAATTTTTACCATTTAAAGTAAATTTTTAAACAGTATATAATATTGATCCTTAAGGTTAAAGCTTAAAATATAAATTTCCAATCATAATTACTTTTCATCTCATTAAGGATAAATTAGAGAATAAATGAATTAAAAAATTAATTTTTAATAGATAATAGATATTTTAAAAATATAAATTAGGCTTAAAATTGTTAAAATATTTTTACACTTTGATACTATTTGGAATATCAATTCGTTTTGAAAATATCGGAATAGTTCGATTTTCTCTTTTTGATTAATTAGAATCATATTAGACTAGACGTATCTTGGCTTACTTGACTGCTGATATCACCGTCCATATTTCGGTGGAGAATTCCGAATATTTTAATGCATCAATATGGTTCATATTCATGAATATAAAATAATCTGTATTCTCTAAGGCTTTATACCTGATTATTTTCGACCAAAATATAATAACTTATCGAATAAATAAGATAAAATCCAATCATTGATAAATGAATCAAATTTTGGCTAATATAATCAATAACAAGAACGTTTCGCTAGTGGTCAGTAAATAGACTTATAGACAGTGTTTTTACTATAAATTATTTTTCTTTTCAAAATTTAAGCCTTAAAAATACTCGAAGGTTTTTTGGTAAATTCAGCACTCAGCAAACTTAAATAATTAATTTTTGAATCAATCAGGTACTTTTTTAATCATAAGGACAAATTTTTCGATCAAAAAATAAATAATTTTAGTAAAATTATTCAATTATTTTACATTTTAGTAATCAGATGGAAAAAACTAATTTAGATTTTCGAGACGAACAGAACAATTTAAACCAAATGTCAAACATTTTTATAAAAATAATTGAATTTAACTGCATTTTTTTTAAAAATTGTAAGCTTGGTTATTAATAAGCTTTTAATCTTGTTTTAATTTTTGTTAAGAATTTCTCAAAGTAAAGTAGGATACTAAAAATAAAATTAGATATTTTTATTTATTTAGAGCTAAATTTTATCATCTTCAAGTAATAAAAATAGTTTTAGTTAAACTCATTAATTAATTTTACTTAAAAGGAAATCTTAATCGAAAAAATAAGTTTAAAGTTGAACATAAGTTTATTTAAAAGCAAAAAATAATTTTTGTATTATTGATTCTCCATAATTTTGCAAATCTATAATAAAAAGAACATAAAAAATTTCTTAAAAAAATATTTCTCAAGCTATATTCCTAAATTCTTATCAGATGAAGAATACTTTTTTATTTAATCTCACATATATTATTAAATTTTGACATATAAATAATTATAGATAATTATAGGGAATTAATTGAAATCTAATAGATAATAAATATCAACTTGCCTACATGTCTTTGTTTAAGATAAGTTTGTTGCCATGGTAATTAATAATATTACCTAATTTACTAGTTTTATTGAAATTTTTACAGTGTGTCTTTATTTACAAATTGCTGATTATAATGTATTCTGTGTCACTTGATACAAGCCTAATATTTCCGAGTGTAGCCACTGCTTCGGTAACAACATACCCTACTACCTTATTGACTAACACTTTTGCACCCAGTATCGTATACGAAAGGCATATCGGAGCTCCTGTTTTTCCCAATTCGATTCCATTGGTTGGTATCGAATGCCAAAATCGAACAAAAAAGAAAGAAGAACTAGTAGATGAGAAAAGAATTGATGATCTTATTAAAAAAAGAGTTGAGGAACAATTAATCGAGTATCAACGACAAGAAGAAAAGCAAAGACTAGAGGAAAAAAAAATTTTCCACAATGATTGCCACTGTCACTGCACCAAGCATAGAGAAGAAAAAGAGATATCTTTGAATGAAAAGATTGAGCGTATTCGCGAAGAGTTGAATTTAAGCAGGAGGGGAGAAGAGAATGTTTTTTCACAAAGCTTCCATGACGATTCTAAAGATAAAAATGGTCAACAAAAACTTAAAATGATGGTAA
>JAESIW010000157.1:675104-706708 GCA_016802295.1 Brachionus rotundiformis
ATCGAATGCCAAAATCGAACAAAAAAGAAAGAAGAACTAGTAGATGAGAAAAAAATTGATGATCTTATTAAAAAAAGAGTTGAGGAACAATTAATCGAGTATCAACGACACGAAGAAAAGCAAAGACAAGAGGAAAAAAAATATTTCCACAATGATTGCCACTGTCACTGCACCAAGCATGGAGAAGAAAAAGAGATATCTTTGAATGAAAAAATTGAGCGTATTCGCGAAGACTTGAATTTAAGCAGGAGGGGAGAAGAGACTGTTTTTTCACAAAGCTTCCATGACGATTCTAAAGATAAAAATGGTCAACAAAAACTTAAAATGATGGTAAAGCATAAATTAAATAATGAAGTACCAAATTCTAATAAAGTAAATGGATTGTCATTTATCAATCTGGAGCAAGGACAAATTTTTGGAAAAAAAGTTCAAGAAAAACAAAAATTAAACAATATTGACCAGATAATCAACAAGGTATGCAATTGTAAGTTTAAAGAGAATGAGATGAGTTTAGATAAAAAACTAGAACTAATTCGGGAAGAGGAAAAAATCTATAATGATAAACTTGAAGAAGAACTGCAAAAAAAAGTGCTTGAATTTCAAAAATTTTATGAAAAACCGACGAATACACGACAGAAAAAAAATTCTCAATATTCAGATAATTTAAGAACTCATTACGAAATTAAGCCAAATATTATGAACAAAAAAATAAAAGATAATCAACAAAATGATAAATCTCGTCATAAAATCAATATTGTTGATTCAACAATTAATGTTTCAAAAATAAAAAAGCTTCCTGAAGCAGAATTTAAAAGACCATTACACCAGAGATCACACTGGATACCAACGGGCTCAAATGATTACTCTCAAACTATTTCAAAAAGAGGAAATTTCCTAAAAAACTTAAATAATTCGGAGCCATTTGTTTCTACTGAATTTTATAATAATGAAAAACCTGGATTGACCATAACAACAAGCAGACCAGCTCAAGAGATTTTTGAAACAACAGTAGATTCAAAAACTAAAATTTTAAAGAGATTTCCAATTAAACATGATTACATCAGTAAGAACATTACTGACAATTCTGTTAAAACAAAAAGCCCTAATTATACCATGAATGTGACCAAGAAGTTTTTTGACCATGATTTTATTTATCCTAGAAAATATTTTTACAGTCCAATAAGTAGAAGCAAGACCTTTCATATTTAAAAAAAAACAAAACGAGTTTTTTTTTTTTATAGAGAGCTTTATATTTAAAAGTTAATAAATATTTATTCAAAAATCAACGATATAATTAATAAATATAATAAAGTAATTTAATTAAGTACTGATAATAAAATTAAGAGAGCTTAATCTACATGTTAAATTTTTACTAGCCTAAGAATTTATGTCATAAAAGTGATATCTTAAAAATTCTGGATAAAAATAAATTTTTTTATTAATTAAGTTTTCTATAGAAAAAAAAGAATATTTATTTCCTAGGATCACGTAATAAATTTTCTAATAATATTATTCTAGCCAAAAAACAAAAAACGAAAATGGTAAAACTAGTTATTTGAGTTAATAAAATGCTTTCAAATGTCATTTTATGGAAAATTGGTCATCATTTTAAATGGTCATTTGGTTCATTGTTTTGTTAAATTGATCAGATTTGATAGGGTTTTTAATTCGGCCGCGAGTCAATTCTAAAATTAGACAAAAAAATTTTGAACAAAATTCAATCAAGAAAAAATCAAGCACTTTTTACTTTAATTATTTTTAGTAAAATAAAGGAATAATTCTAAGATCAGAAGGAATTGAAAGATTAAAAGATAATTAAAATTTAAAACTGTCAAATAAAAATGGCTATGATAGTTCTTCCATTTTTTTCAAGAATAAGAAATTATTTATTTTTTAAATTTTGCTGAAATAATTTGCTAAGGTGAGAATGGATAAAATCAACAAAACATAAAAAATTTACCTAAACTAAATTTTTTCTCAGATCGACATTTCTCTCTTACGTTGTTTCAAAGCTAGATTTAAGGAAAAAAGCTATTCAATCAAAAATATAAATTCCTCTATAATATTCGAGTTAATTACATTTATATTAAATAGTAATTTGAATTTTTGATAGAGAAAGTATGTTAATTTTAAATTTTTTTTAAGATCACATTATTCGCAAAAAATATGTCGCCTTAATAATTACAAACCTAAGCAGAGAATTTTTTTTCCTTAGGCACAATAAAATGATAAGGAAATTTTATTTTCTTAATTAAGTTTTCAATTACGAGTTTTAAAAAATTGTTATCGAAATTCATTAACCAAGTGGTCTTGGATATTTAAGTATTTGCCTAAGCGGACTTTGCATAATTTAAGCTTTTAAAATAAATCTCAAATTGTTTTCCAGCTTAAAAGCAAAACTTTAAATGTTATGTTTTTTCTCTAACCAAAATATACCAAACATTTTAATCTCTAAGGTAAAAAAAAAACAAAAAAATATTTTCAATTATAAATCAAATTATCTAACATTATTTTTTACTAATTTGTTTAATTATTAAATATTAGATCTTAGATTCAAAAATGGACGAATTTCTTTTTTAATCGGCTAATTAGATTTTAAAAATGAACCAACGTTACTTAGAAACTGTTTGGGACAGTTCATCGAATTTCCTCAATCATGTTTTTGACATGGACGAAAGGACAATAACTAGCCTCACATCAGCTCTAGGTGTATTCTTATCCTTATATTCACTTCACAGAATCGAATTGAAAATAAAAGAGTTAGCCCAATGGATCCTCGGCCTAAATTTGATCTATATTATTTTAATAATAATTTTTATCTCATTTTTAATTTATTTATTTATTAAATACAACATGTTTTCAACTATAACAGAATATTTAGCTAAAAATTTTGAGATAAGATATCTAGTTATTGGTTCAGTGGTTTTCTTGGTCACAGTGGCAGTTGCAAGTCAATTTTTAAACTTCAAAGCAGCTCAAACACCATCAAAGCTGTTAAGCCCAATCGAATCAATAGACCATTTAAATCTAAATGACAAACAATTAAAAGATTTTAATCACAAGTTTTTAAAAATTTTGTCAAACTTAAGCCGAAAACACTTATTTGTTGACAAAGTAAACAGTAGTGAGTACATAAAATCTAAAAATAAATCAAAGACATTTTCAGTGTTAAATGAGACCAAAGCGTCCAATTTGAGCCAACTGGAAGTTTTTAATGATTCATTAAAACTGTTTACTTTTTTGGAAGGATTTATCAATGCCTACCGAATCGAAAGTGTTAATATAGCTACAAAAGAATCTCCAAAGCAACAATCTAAATTTGAAAACATGGTCGATTTTTGGAACTTTATGGTCAAAATTTGTATTTTTTCAGCTATTAATTTAGTTTTTATCTATTTGATTATTCGAGCTTTGATGTGGGTTATTTTGGAGGCAAGCTCTGAAAAGAGCATGGATGATGACAGTGTCTTGGGCTCGGATATCAACTTTAGTATCACCTCTTCTGTTGATAAAACAGAATTCGAACCAATTCAAGATAATGAAAATATAGAAAAGAAAAAAGTTATCTATAAAAAAAACCACTCAATGCGAACTTCGCCAAATCGTATAAACAAAAAAAGTCTGCTAAAAAGAGCCCAGAAATTTTCCAATTCATTTGATGGAGTCTTCGAAGTTGATCAAAGTGATGATATAGCTGAATATAACAAAAGAGTATCAACAAGTCTGATATCGGTGGTAAAAGTTGGTAGTAATGAAAAGTCAGCCCTCGAACAAGATGATATGGACATCCAAGAAGAACGCATCCAAGAAGAGTTTAATATGGAATTTTTTATCAATTGGCTCACGAGTGATAATATTAGTAATGACTATAATTTAGAGAAAGAGATAGATTGTGATATGGCGACCCTGATAAACAGCGTAATTGATTCATATATAAAGTCAAATACAGTAATTTTTATTTATTAAATTTTTGAAAAAAAAATGGCTAGCCGAACTTTAAAAACATAAAAAATAAGAAACTTAAGTTCCTAATTATTCGATTTATTTTAAAATTTTGTTCCAGAAAAAATAATTTTTGTAAAATTTGAATATATGTTTATTTGATTAAGACATAATCTATTCTAAATATAAATATAAAATAACTGATATATTTTGTTTTTTAAAAAATTTAAATTTCCAATTTAAAAATGTTAAATTAGATATAATTCCTTTTTTCGATTCTAATTTGATTTAATTAGAAATTAAGAAAAGAAACTACTTGAATTCTTATTTCCACAGCTATTGAATGTAAGTTATCCCTAAAGTTTATTTTATGTGCATTAGCATAAAATTAAAAAATCTAATTAAAGAATAATATGAAATAGTTCTAACTTGAATGATTGCTCAGTAAGCTAAGATTAATTTTCGTTATTGGTTTAGTAACAAAAAGTTGTTTTTAAATCAACAATTCACTAAATTTAAGCCAAGTTATGTTTAGTTTTAACTGTCTATCTATTCTGTAGAACTATGATAAAAATAATTTGCCAATTTTTAAACCATGCTAAGTAATTTCAGACTTATTTTACTAACAGAAAGAATAGATATAGTTTTGGTAGCATTTAATTGATTTGTAGATTTCCTTGGGTAAAAAATATTTAGCTGTTGAAAATAAATCTTTAGTCAATTAACACTAAAGTTTTTATTTATTCATGAACTTATTTTCATATTCATAGAAATAGAATCAAATTTAATTTAAAATTTTCAATTAAATTTTAAATAAGTTGCCGAGAAACCAGTATTTTTCTTAAAATTAAAATTATGATATCTTCATTAGAAAAGAAATGTACAATTATTTTCAAATTAAGACTTTTTACATATATAAATATCAAGGTAAATTAACTAGACACTTTGATGAATAAATTTTAAATATTATGTAATTTAAAACAAAAAAAAGCTTGAAAATACGAAACATTTTTCAATTTTAGTAAAAAAAGATAAGTTTTGCATAAAAATTAAAATTTTCTAAACAAAAGTAAAGAAAAGAGATTATTTTTTATTAAACAATTTGTTTTATCAAGAGCTATATCAATGATGCACATTAAAAAAAGCATTCCAATATATTGACAGGTTTAGGGAGGTAATAGCGTTGTTCAAAAAAAGTTGCATAATATTTAATAATTAATTTTTTTGTACAAGATCTAAATTTAACTTTAAGTTTATTTATATCCATTAGCTTAATCGTTATCAATAATATTTTTCGCTATTACTTTAACAAAAATAAATAGAATAAGATTCGTTAGAAATTTTTTTCAGGATCTAATAAATATTCTTTGGAATATTTTTTATCATAATTGGCGAGATTTATAAAGCCATTCATTGCCTGGAAAGTCTAGGAAATCGTTCCAGTTTATCTGTGGTTTGTTTACTAGCCTAGAGGCTAATAGGGTGTTTTTTCAATCATGAACGATTTGTTTTAACAAGATTTTTTTCTCTAATTAACAAAAATAGAGGCAAATGCCTTCAAAGCATTTCGCCTAATTGGCGATTGATTTATTTTAATAAATTTTATTTTGAATCGTATAGAAAATAGAGCCAGAAAAAATTCAGCAGGCCATTATTCTAAGTTAATCTATTCTTTTTCAAATCCCCCTTTATTAAATATTTCATTTAGATATTAACAGCATAAAAAAATTTTATTTTATTTTATTTATTTTAATAATTTCAAATATTATAAAAATTTGGAATCAAGATAGCACGTTTTTTTCAATTTCCTTTTAACTTTTAAATAAAATATCAATAAAATTTTATTGGCATTTTACTTAAAGAATAACTCAAATAAAAACTAAGTTCATTTCTGACATACCAATGTTTTGCCAGAATAAATTTTTCTCAATTTTTACATTATGAGCAAAATTTTAAAATGACATAACAAGTCAATATGTTAGAAGCGATTTATATTTATTTGAGAATACGATTTTTATTCAGGTATTATGTTTATTATTATTACTCTTGTTATGTAATAATTTTAATAGAAAACATATCTTGATAAAAATGATTTATTAAAGTATTGATTATGTGTTAGAAATATCTGTTGTTGCTTAATTAAACTTAGAAGCATTTATTTATTTATATTCCAAGTTTAATCTTAATTATAAAATTTACATGACACCCAAGATTCAACTTTATAATTCTTTTCGTAATCTAATTATAGAAGATAGAACATAAATGTTAATAAAATTTTTGTTTTTATTCAAATAAATATGATTAATATTAATTAATTCGATTCTTTTCGTAAAACCAGATTACCATGATTTCAACAGAGGCACCTTTGTCGAGTGAATCTGAATTTAACCAAGCCAATGCCAATATGGAAATAGGCTCAATAGCTAATACACCTTCGTTTATTTCGTCCTCAATCTCGACCATTTTAACCGGTCTCGACTACGTTTTCTATATATGGACAATTTCCCTAGTTATTTTAATTACTTATTTGAGTATTTACAAATATTATAGTACAAATACAATTAAAAAAAACAATACAGGAAATAGGAATAAAAATACGAATAATATTCTTGGTTATATCATTTTCATACTAAAATTTTTAGTTAATGTAGTTGTTATTTTTTGTAAAGGTTTGATAAATCTCTTGCTAAATAAAAGTTCTCATAGCTTTTTTGAGAATAAGTCTAAATCGAAAAATTTAAATCAAGATATCTTGTTAATCAACAATTGCCTAAAATGGTTCTATCTTAATTCTGAAACTAATAGGAACATCAATAATACTATTTTATCTTTGCTTAATTCAGGAAATTTAAAGCGCTCGGTTAGTCATTTTTCATTTTTTATTAAAAAATTATTTTTTTTTAAAAATAAATTTCTCAAGATTAATTCAAAATATGATGATATATGGTTCAAAAGAGTTGACACTTTGCCACCAAAATTCAGCAACATTGAAACTGTCCTTAGTGACAATGATACTTTGGTAAGATCCAAATTAACTTGGCTAAACATTCATTTAAAAATATAAATTTTTTTTTAAAGACTATAAAAAGCCATGTAGAGTTCAGTAATTTAGAAATTCAAGCCGAGTTAAAAAAAAATCATCGTCAAATTAATATAATTATTGAGAGAGTAAATGCCGAGGCATTGATTGTTTTAGGTCAATCAAATAGTTCTTCGTATGTTTTGGATTGTTCCTTGGATCCCAAATCAGAAATTACAATTGAATTTAAAAATGATCCGGTATATTTTTAGGTGTAAAAATATAATTTTTTTATAAAAAAAATTTTTTTTTAAAGAAAATCGAGCTAAGCTTAATTGAATTTCTAAGTATTGTTCTTAAAAACTCAATTAAGCAATTTGTTCTTAGTTTGGAACTTAATTTTCAAAATAAAAAATTGTATGGCACCACAAAGGTATTTGAAAGTTGGAAAATTTTAAAAATTAAGATTGATTGTATGTTTTATTAAATAAGATAAACCCACAACATTTAGCTCCTCAGACAAATGCTAGCTCCAAAGCTCATCCAAGTCCTTTATTGAACAGAAATACAGGATCATCTTCTCCCAATTCAAATTTAAGCCCAGAGCTGTCAAAGATCAATCCTGAACACCCAAACGTAGCTTATTTGAGGACGACAGTAAATGAGAAGAGACTTTTGGTAAAGCTACTAAAAGCTAATAATTTGACTAGTAACTTATCCAAACAAAAAAAAAATCATTTTATATAATATATAATAATCAATTGAAGATTATGAGGAGCCATACTGTGTTGTCGAGTTGGATTCGCCAATGCAAAAACACTTAACAGACGTCCATAAGGACATTTCTTCAATCAACGAGCAATTTCTTTTTGATATTACACCTAATTCTGAGGAGTTAAGTATATATGTTTATGATAGAGCTAAAGATTACGGAAGTAAAATTTAAGATCTAAGTAAATTTTTATTTTATTTGTATTTTTCTTTGATAATGCAGAAGATTTAATTGGTGAAGCAGTCTTGCCAGTAAATGATTTATGTTCAGAAAATGGTGGCAAACGAGTTATTCAGCTTCATAGATTTGGATCTCAAAAAACAGGATCTCTCACAGTAGAAGTAAACTCATTAAGTCTTTTATATTTCAATTAAATAGATAAAATAAATCGAATAAATTAGTTTTTGTTCATCGAGCCAGTGAACCCAATAGTGGAATTGCGCAATCGTGGTAGCATAGCTTCGCGCAGTAAATCACCCTATGAGCCAAATGAATTATTAGGTGAAGAACCTAAAAATCCTTTTAATTACAAAGGTACTACCAGCATGAAATAAAAGTTAAAAAATTAAAAATATTAATTTGTTAGATGACATGAGGAATGACCAACGACAGATTGATAATACTTCTATGAATTCATACAATGGAATGCAAGCGATTCACTCGGTTCAAAGTCCAAATAAAACATCCAATTTGACCGAGACGTCATTAGTTAATAACCTTATACAAACACCTGTGCAAGCACAAAATGCCAGTGGTGGTTTAACTCCGACAAATAGCGGTAGAGTTATTAATCGAAATTATATGCAAATTCAGCCAAACAGTTTAAATTCAAATACTTTACAGTCAAATCAATTGGTGTCTAGTATTTACTCAAATGATTCTTTTAAAGACGGAATTTCAGATGACCGCAACAGGACTCGTTCAATAAGCAGAAGTGTTAAGAATCTTTTCAAACCAAAGTCCAAAAAGCGAGATAAATCGTATGATATGCAAACTGTTAACCAATATGAAATTAACAGTGGTACAAAAAAAATATTCTTTGTTTTTAAGTTTTAATTTAATTTATTTAAGATGATACAGAAAATTTAAAAAAATCTAAAACAATCGGAGGAAGCTTGAAAAAGCTATTTAATATTAAAAAAAGCTCCAAAAAATACGAGGGCTCAGTGCATGAATTGAGAACAGGGTCTCCAAATCCAATCAGCATATCAATTTCAAAGTAGTTATTTTTTTATGGCTAATTTATAGACTTTTTAAAATATTTGTTAATTAACATTTATTGAAAATGTTTTGTTTAAAGACCAGATTTGAGTAATGATAATGTATTTTGACCCAATTTTGTGTGATTATTAGATTTTTTTTTTAATTAATGCAAAAGGTTAATTTTTTTTAAAAAGTTAATTATTAAACTGAAATTTTAAATTATTGAACTAAACTGCTTGAGTGATTAAACTTCATCTAATTGTATAAATTTGATTTTTTTTGCTAAAACACTAAAAACTTTTACTTTTGAAAATTAAAATAAAATTCTTGATTGATTAGTGTATAAAATATTAATTTAATTTAATTTAAATTTTAAGGCCTAGTGATGTAAATTTACATAATTCGCCAAATTCTCGTTATTTATTAACACCGATCGGCTCAGAAAAAAACAGCATCAATAAAACAACATATCAAGGCTTATACACTAATAACCAAAATACTCAAAATGAGAATGAAATGACCAACACAAATGAGGAATCTTACGAGCGAAAGGAACCTCTTATACTAAAGCGATAGATAAACTGATTCAATATATATGAAAAATTAACTAGTCGATAATTTTAATTTTTCAATATATATACAAACACAATTATCAAGAAAAGATTTGTTTTTTATGCGGGGGTTTTTATTAAAAAATTTTTTGAATAATTTTTTTATAAGATCTAATAGAAAAAAATGCCGTACTTATTTGGTAACTTATTTTAATTTAAGAGTTGAAATAATTTAATTTTTTATATTCATTTCAATTAAATTATATATTTATTAATAAATTGTGTTTAGCAAATATAATATTTTATTAATTAGATTACATTTTTAAAAAAATTCAATGCCCAATTCATTCAAAATCATTATCTAATTTACAGAGATATCAGAAGACAACATTCTTCTACAAAAACCTGTGCAAGCACACAAATTGGTATTTTATTTTTTTATCTAATTTTACAAATTCCCAAAAATCGAATTTTTCTTAAGTTTAAAATCAAGCTAATTAATTAATTAAGAATTATTAAGCGATAAAAAAATGAACCAAAAAATGAAGCTGTTGAGGTCGGTGAATTTAGGTCTACATTTATTAATTTTTTTGTCATTTTTTCTATTAATTCAAAAAAAATAATAATGATTTCAGAGGCGTTTATGATTTTTTGAAATTGCTCTTTCTTAAAAATTCTGTTTTACATTTTTATAAAGAATATTCTTATCGCATTTTAAATGTTGTTTTATGCTCTATTTTTATTTTAGATTTTTAATTATCGTTTTTATCTAAATTAAATGAACCTCATAAATTTACTACAGTCTAGTCTTCAAATCCTTTGAAATTAAAAAATAATTTTCCTCTAAAATATCTATCTGTGAATTATTTTCAAATTTGTTTTTAGAATAAATTACTTAAATAAATTTTAAAGTTGTAAATAATTATTATGCAGGTTAAAGAAAAGATAAAGATAAATGCATCATGAAATGGCTCCTATGGCACCAAATTGCAACGAAACAGTGATAGACTCAGACATTTTTAAATTGTCGCAGCAAAAATACCAACTAAATAGTTTTAATAAGCTATTAAACTTTTTCTCAAAGATTTCTAAGAGATGGTTAGTATTCTAAATTTTCTTTTTTTGTAATTTTAAATTAGAAAAAGTCAAACGAGTAAGAGTTTATCTAGAATTAATATCCAGAATTGTTTTTTTTAAGAAATAGGCTAAAAAGGCACAATTCCAAGATCTTAAGAGTATTTAAATTTTAAATTTGTTTAAGGATTTTATCTTTTTTATAAAAATTAATGGAACCTCGTAAATTTACTACGCTTTGGTACTGATAAGCAAAATAAAGGATAATTAAAAAATAATTTAAAATCAAAATATAAAGAAATTGATTGTTTCAAATTTTTCAAAGGATTTTATAAAGTAAAATGTTTTATTATGTTTTTCACCACTAAAGTGACTTGAAATTATTTTGATACAGCCAAAGTCGTAAAAATCTAAGTCAAAGTTGTGAATACAAAAAAAAATTTTTTAATTCAAGTAAATTGCTAAAAATTTAAATAAATGATTAAATTTTTTCGAAATTTAAAAAACCTTTGTCTAAACATTTAAATCTTCATGAAAAACTTAAAGATGTCAAGTCATGGGCTTTTCTTGACTTATGACTTAAAAACATTTTTTTTTGATATATTTCTTTATAACTTAGAAAATTGATATCGATGATTTTATTTTTAGTTATTAATAAAATAATGAAAATCTTTAAAAAAATTTTTAGTCGTATACAATAAAAATTCTTTTAAGTTTTATTATTTATCTTATAAACAAGCCACATGAACAAAATGAATAATTATAAATACTTTTCTTTATTAAAAATCTTCGCTTTTACAAAGAATTTGGTTTGTCTTTTTTTTTATGATAGTGTTTATTTATAAATGATTGATTTTTCAAGAGTTGATTTTTTTTAATGATCAAAATAAGGTAAGATCAAAGTCTTTTCTATATATTAATGAAAATTTTACTATCTATTTAAAAATTATAGTTTTTGAATTATGAAATAACAAATAAGTTAAGAAACTCATTGATTGTTATATGATTTTTTTTTAATATAGTAACTTTCAAAAACAAATGAAATGTATTTTATAGTAATTATGAATTTTTTTTTTATACTTTGATATATACGTCATCAAACAAGAATTATTTTCAAATTGACTTTCAAAATGGCATAGGATTTAACTAAAAATATGACAGAATTAAAAATTTTAAAAGTTTTAAATAATAATAAAATTTGAAATTGATAGCAAGAGATTAAATGAAAAAATTTCTAGTTTTAGTTTTAATACACGAATTAAGAAATAGATTTATAGGAATAATTTATTTGTGAAAGAACAAATTTTAATATTATTATTAATTTAAAAAATATTTTGATATTGTTAACAACTGCTGTAAAGGAAAATTTTAGTTTTATTTTTAATTTTTAAGGTTTTTTTTTGATACAATGGTTGCGTTACATCTCCACAAAAGAGCCATCTATTCAATTATCGGAGCATTGTTTTTATTAATATTTTTAATGATGTTTTTTCAAAATGAAAAAAGCTCCCAATTTTCTGATTTAAATTTACAAAAAAAAAATTCACAAAATAATCCTAGCCAAACAAATTTAATGGATAAGAAATTATACGCCTTATCCAAAGTATGTTTTCAATAATGATAATAATAAAAATTTTAAATGTCTCAACAAAAGAAATGGTTTGCTGAAAATTGTATGTCCAAATTAGATCAAAAGTCCTTAAAATTCGAATTTATAGAAGAATACATTAACAGTTTTAAGAATTCCTTTAACAGAAATTGCAAGTAATTCAATCTAAATGATGATAATTAAAGAATAATATAAATTTTTTTTATTAAGATTTGTGTATTCAATTTTTGACCAAATGTTTGAACTGGATGTCAGCTATGGTGAAATTCGTTTAGATGAGCGATTTTTGGAAAGAGTTAAAGGCTGGCTAAACAATAATCCCGAATATGTTAAGCAAGCTTATAAGCAGGTAAATGTCTTTATTTTTTACAAACGGTTCAAATATCTTTCCAAATTATCGGAAACATAAATTTTAAAAAAGTTAATTTTTAGAAAGTCATAAAAATTTACAATAAATTTCATAATGATGAAATGATATATAACCCATTACGTGGAAAAAGACCTCAAGCCAAGCAAATTGTCTCAGAAAAAAATCAGTAAATACAGACATTAGAATTTAAATAATTTAGCTAAAATTTAAAATTTTTAAAGTTCCTTAAATTTAATTGAGCAAAGTAAAACTAGTTGTGATTTTTGTGAAAATAATTATAAAATGTAATTAATTTTTTAAAATTAAAAATTTTATTTATTTGATTTTATTTGTAGAAACACTGCAAATGAAGTATTTGATCGTTTAGAAACGCATTTGTCTTATTCAGCAGCCAATACATTCAAATATGACAAATGGCACTCTTTGATTGTCAGTAGGAACCATGATCCACTTAATTTACAAGAAGAAGAATTGATTGACATGTACAAATTGAGTTTAGAGTGGTTCGAAAAAGTAAATAGTGTTGATCCGAGTGCCAAATTTCCAGAATTGATTTGGGATGCAATGCCAAAATCAGGAGCAAGTCAAATTCATACACATTTACAAGTTAGCATGGATGATAAGAATTATTATGGTGTTATGAGACGATGGTTAGAAGCAAGTCACAAATATTATGGCTCATATAATAGGGATTTCTTGGACGATTATATTCTAATTCACAAGGCTCTTGGATTAGCTTATGAATTAAATAACTGTTTTGTTATATTTAGTTTGGTAAGTGACAAAATTCATTTAATTATTTGATTTGAATTTTTGCTTTAAGGTTCCATTGAAAGATTATGAAGTAATGATTGTTGGTGACAATGATCCCAAGTCGTATTTGACTATTAGCACACTGACTCATCAAGTTATTAGAAGTAATTTTAACAGAAATAATAAAAAATTAAACCATTTTATAAATATTTTTACAAGTTTTTGTGGATATTTTAGAGCAATACAGTTACAGCATTGGAATGCATTTTCCTATTTATGGAGGTATTTCTCTTAATCAATATATGTTTTGAAATTTATTATATTTTTCTTTTATTTTTAGATACTAATAATGATTATGATTCTTTAAAACTACGAAAAATTTTTAGCAAAATTTTGTTCAGATCTCCCGTTGCCAATCTAAGATCAGATTTTAATGGATTAGATCTCTATTCCGTAAGTTTTATATCCATTTTGATCAAAATTAAAGCTTTCATTCTTATTATATATCAAATTTTTTATTTTAAAATAGTGTTAATTGTTTTTTTTTTTAAATCAATCAAGTTGAGAATTTTAAGATAGTTTAGGCTTATAATTTTGATCAAAAAATTAAAATTTTAAATTATTAATCTTATGCTTAAGAGCTCTGTTGTTGGAATCGATAGGTACGTTCTAGCAAACAAAGTTTTTACAGAACTAGACAATTTTCAAAATAGAAAATAAAAATTTATACTCAATATTTTTTATAAATAAATTATTATAAGATAATTGAATTTTTTAATTTAAGATGG
Organism: Brachionus rotundiformis; assembly: GCA_016802295.1. Taxonomy (NCBI): domain Eukaryota; kingdom Metazoa; phylum Rotifera; class Eurotatoria; order Ploima; family Brachionidae; genus Brachionus; species Brachionus rotundiformis. Next base: position 689,186 of record JAESIW010000157.1, read on the forward strand.
TCTTTTTTATGATATTATAAGAAATTTTGAACTACCAAAGTATATAGGTTTATTAAATAAAACAAATGGTTATGTTGATTAATGTTCATCTTGAAAACATTTAGAATATTTAAAATAAAGATAAATATTTATTCATTTAAATATAAAAATTAACTCATGAACTATAAATAATTTCTATAAAGGAGCTGTTACATCTAAATTTTAGTATTTGATATATTTTTTTGTATGATATTTGACAATCAAGCTTAATTGATGCTTAAAAATTTATCATTCAGATTCTGACATCTTCTGCTTCTTTGATTGATAAACCATGGATCATTTTTACCTTAATTTGGTCTGATTTTTTCAAAGGTTTCCAATTTTCAAAGTCAGGTCTGAATAAATTTAGTACAGGCTTTGAAGAAATAATTCAAAAATCAAATTTCATTCTAAAATTAGTATCTTACTTCTTTAGTTATGAATAAATTTCTTATTATCAACCATAGGGCCCAAATGAGTGTACCTGACAAAGTGGAAAAAGACATCAATTGACCAAGTATGTGTGCCCAACGAGGAAACACATAAGTCCCAGATTCTAATGGTTTCGTGTTTATAAAAGCCATTACAGTTAAAACCTTATGATGAATTTTAGAACATTTGACTATTCAAAAAGTTTTAAATCTTACAATTAAATAAACAGGACAAATAAAAAACCAAGAGACGTACCAAGCGTAAAATAATTTACTATTAGTAATTTTTTCGCCAATCATCAAAGATAAGTCTTTCTTAAAATTATTCAAACCTGAAAATAAGAGATACAAATTAAAACTGTTACTAAATAACTAATTTTAATTTTTAATACCATAGAACCATGCGATAGAAATCGCCTCAAGAGCTCCTATTAAAAAAACCGCCCAGTTTCCAGCATAGTAATCAACAAATTCTTTAAAAAATCAAGTTAAACATTAATATGTGTTAATTTGATTTCAAAACTAAACATTACCTATCCAATAAGTTCCAGATTGGAGGGTAAAGTTGATGCTGGCAATAAATTGAACAATACATATTATTGTAATTGCCAAAATTTTGTACAAACCTCTAGTTCTTAAAATTGGAAAAAAATCCAAAATACTCGTAATTGTTATTTCTACACTGGTCATCTATTAAGCAGATTAAAAATAATACAAATTTTCTAAATGACTAACCATAGTGTCAAGTCCAAGAAGAAGCATCATAAAAAAAAATAAGATAGCCCATAAAGGAGCTGGTGGAATTGTGGTCACTTAGAAAAAGTTATTTTAATTTAGATTAAAAATTAAACTTTATTTTTATACCAGCATATGGATAAACAATGAAGGCAAGCCCTTGTCCTTTATAAACAATTAAGCTTAATAAGTTTTCTTAGAATTGATTTTTGAAAATGTTACCTTGTTGGACAACTTGGTTAATAGGCTGACCGGTTACATGAGATAAATATCCCATATAACTAAATATAATAAATCCAGCAAAAACTGAAGTTACACAGTTGCTTAAGGATACAACAATCGCATCTCTCATTATATTTGTTTGAAATTTGTTGTAAGATGCGAGTGATGTTAGACCACCATATGCAATACTTTAGAGAACTTTATTAAATCAGACAAAAATATGATAAAAAATACCTTAAGGAAAAGAATATTTGTGCTTAAATAATAAATATAAAATATCTATAAAATTTTCAAAAAAATTAACTAAATAATACATGCTGCATCTGTCCAGACTTTAATGTCGGATAGCTTAGAGAAATCTGGTTTAATGTAAAATTCTATGCCAAGCGAAGCACCTGGTAAAATCCATCCTCTAATGCCAAGAATAACCAAGACAACATATGGAAACAAAGCAGTAAAATAAACAATTTTGCCCGAGACCTAGTCGAAAAATAACTTAATCCTTAGAAAATAAAAATTAAAAGTAAAATACACCAATTCCTTTGACAACCATGCACCAAGATATAATCCAAGCTGCTATTAAAGCCACAACCAACTGCCATACAATAACACCAGATTCTTCTATACCAGAACTTTTCTTTAATATAACATTACTTTTTTATTTAAAAATTTAATAAAAATTTTAAGATATTTATTTCTTCATTTATTTAAAATACTTCCAATAGTCTTGAGATGGGAATGTAGGGTTCCACCATCCTATCAAATCAAGATTGCTCTGGTTAGAGCTACAATTGGCTATTGAACCTGACAAAGTTGAAATATTAAAACATTTTCCATTGTCACATCTCAAAGTCCTGTTAAAATCGTCACATAGATCAAAGCGGAAATATTCCGGATTATAATCATCAACGCAGTCTTTTTTAGACTAAGCTGCAATTTTTCATATATTTGTATCAAAAATTTACTTGAACTTGACCATAAAGGATTGCACTGTTGCCAAGGAAGCTTAGATGTAAATGAAATAACTAAATAATAGAGCGAATAAGCAATAATCATGTTATAATATAGATTAGCGTAAAAGTTGACTATATTCATTGAAAGACCAATTCCTCGAAAAATTGGTACCATTTTCCAACTTGTTAGAGGACCTTTACAATATGTAGATTAAAATCAGCTGAAAAATATGACAATTTAATTACCATTCGATGTAAACTGACCTTTTTAAAAAGATATTAAAAAATTTTTTAAAAATTAAAATTGCTATTGCAGATCACTTACCAACTCCAAGCTCTAAAAATACAAGTGGAATACCGACTAAAAACATGAAAATAAAATACGGTATAAAAAACACACCTCCACCATTTCGATAACATAAATAAGGAAATCTTAAAAAATTGGATATTGAATTTTTTCTTATTTAATTAAATGGAGATGTATGCAGAAAATTTAAAATTAATCGCCATACCAAATCGAATGTACCAAAGAAAGAAATATCTGTGTGCGGTTTTAAGAAGAAAAAGTATGATAATTCCCTAAGAAATTTTCCTGACCAATTTAAGAAACGATTTTGCAGCAGCTGTGAGTGTGAGACACGCTTTTTAGTCAAAAAGAGTAGTTCCATACGAGAATAGTCTACTTGTGAGTGTGGTAAAATCCAAACGAACTCATATCCGTCATAGAGACAGCTGCTACAGCACCACACTGCCGCACTCCAGTGATGGGTTTAGATATTCTACTTGTAAGGATGTCGCAACAAAAACTCCTACTTTACTAAAAATGTACCTCCAAACATTTCCGAGTCCAACTAGTAAAAAAATTAACCTAATAAAGTCCAATAGTTAGATAAAATTAAATTACCAGCGTATCCCAAGGCTGATAGGACAAAATCAAATTTTCCATTCCAAGTTTCACGTTTTACATTCTCAATTTCTCCATTTTCTTTTTCAGGGCTATCAGAGCTCATTTTTTTTTATTGTTTTGAAATTTAACCTTTTGAATTTTTGGGATCTATTTTAAATTAGTAATTTTTAACAAAACCAGAATTTACCTAAGATATATTTTTAAAAAATAAATTTAAAAAAATATGTATTCTATATTTATTTTATCTTAGTTTAAGTTCAAATTAAAAATTATTATTTTTTTGTTTAAATGATTTTCAAGTTATTCATAAAAAGTATATGGATTAGGATGTTATTTAAAGTGAAAACCTAGATTAAAAAAGTTATTTCGGGTTAAACGAATAGTTTATCAAATAACACCTGTATGAAGAAGCTTCTACCTTAAAATTTTAGAGTCTTTTTTCAAATATCAAGCACAAAAGAATGAAAATTAGTAAAAATTAGTAAAAATTTAAAATTGAAATCATTAATTTTCTCATGAAAAATTTAAAATCTTTCAGCTAAAATGAATATTTATTTATCTAAATACAAGTTAAAATTGATATTTTTCAAAATTAAATTTTGTTTAATTAGGAATTATACTTTTTTAAATATCAGTGCGTTTTTCATATTGTTTAAAAAAATAAGATCTGTGATACTTATTATTTAATTGAAAGAATATTAAAAATTATTTTAAATTAGCTTTTTCTTAAAGATGTCAAATTCAATAAAAATTTTAAATTAAACAAGTTTTCCGAATTAAATCAGTTTAAATTAATTTTATATGTTGTTATTTTTTTACTCAATTTAAGTTTAATAGTTGTATTAGTAACTGCGGTATAGTGGTCTATGCCAGCGCAAATTTTCGGTTAGACCTTAAGGCTAATTCAGTCTTTATAAATTCAGTTTGATTCAGTTTGGATATTTTCCAATCAATTTAAGCTTTTAAACTATTGACTGTCTTTGCTGATATTGCTCCTTGTGGTAGTTTGTTCTATGTTGTCACAATTCACAAGTTTAGATAATTCACCTATCTTGGCTTCTGAATCGATGCTTAAAACTCCTAATTAGACTTTAAATAAACATTTGATATTCATTAGGAAATATGATTTTGTGAAAATTCAAATGACATGATCTTTAAATTTCCATCAGAGCTAATATTTTGTTATAAGCACAGATCAAAAATATTGAATTTTCAAATGATGAAAAACTCATGATGAATATGAATTGGGAAGAATTGGTGATTTATTGATTTGTTTTTGCAGAAGAAAAATATCAATATGATTTAATTTGAATTAAGTTGGGAATTTTTACAATTAAAAAAGTTAATGTATTATTTATTTATTATTTATTAAAAAAAAGAATTAAAAAATAAATGTAAATTGAGCGGAAATTTATTTATACAACAAACCAAACTTAAAGGAATATAAAATCAGTCATTTTAATCAATATTTTTGATTTTTTAAACAGTATTCCTAACGAGATCTGTGCCACACGTGTTAATATTTAGTGCGATTCACTTCTTTAAAAAATTATTTACTTTTCGCAATCATTGCGACCAAAGTTTGGTCAGTATCGTTAGGACAAATAAAATTAATTATAGTGACTTAATCTATAATTTATATTATTTTTGCAGATAAAAATTAATTTTAAGTTTAAATTTTCATTTTAATAATATAAAAACTAACATATTAAATTTATAATTTGTAATGTTCAATTAAAAAAAAAAATTTTCACATTTGTTGATTAAATTTATAAACCTAGTTATAATTTTATCAGCAGAATGAAATTAAATTATCTTTAAATTGCTAACTTGTCCAACCTCCGGATATCACCTGTCGACCATTCACTAAGGCTTCGTCAGATGGCATTAGGAGAAGAATGGCCAAGAAATATCAAGACAGATAATTATTATATATCCGGATATAAGGAGGTTTTTGGATTATCTGGAAAAAAGTGAACACAATGAATTGGAGGTCCACAAGATTATGGCTCAGCTAGAAGACTTTGAGTCAGAAGAGGATGTTGAGGAAATTACTCCTTCGCAAAATCCGGAGGAGTATGAGTACGACATCCCATCCTTCAATTTAATGACAGGCGGCACTGTCGTATTTAGGAGTATCCTCTTTTACGAACTGCGTTCCGGGCCAAATATGGTATGACCCGAACGAGTCCGCGAGGATCTCAGATGTCGTCGATTTATAAGTTGACGCTTTGCCGGCTAGGAACAACGCTGTTCCTGTCTCAACGCCGTGAGACCCCATTTTCGTCCTTAGTTCTCTCAGAAACTTCAAGTAATGCTTGAACGGCTCAATCGTTTTGAATTCCGATTTTGGCAAAGGAAGAGTACGGTCTTCCTCTTGCCTTTGTCGTTCGAGGGACATAAATCCCTCGTAATCTTTTTTTGATAGCCTTAGGTTGATACAGTCCCTCTTCCAGGAGTATTGTCGAGGGTATTCCTCTCGGAATTCCCTCATCTCCTCGGGATTGTGTTTTGGCTTGGTTTTCATATTTTTTACTCTACGTACGAGAGTCGTGGAACGATTTCCTTGGTATTGAAGTCTGTCGTCATCTACAATGACGGTTTTACGACGTAAATATTGCATGGTATTGTTAAAATGGGCTTCGTCCTTTATTTCCTTAAAGTGAATTCCCATAAATGCACTTTTGGCATTAGGATTCATTATTCCTGCGGACATATCGCGCATAATTCTTAAAAAGATAAAATTAATTTAGTCAAATTTTTTGCTTGGATCGTTGGATCAAAGTCGGTGTTTGTCAAGTCTTCGGGATAATTTGATGGCTGAAGATCACAAAAATTATTGGATGTAGTATTTTGATCCAACCTCTCATTAAAATCTGGCCATAAAAGATTAAATGCCTGTAACATTTTTTCTTTTTTAATTTTCCTTTGATAGAAAGCGGTGCTTTTGGGGATTTTCTTTCTGCTTAAATCTGACATAATCTAATATAATCTAATCAATTTTGAATAAATTAATAGAATAATGTAATAGTAAATTACTAAATATAAAAAATAAAGTTTAAAAACTTTATTAGTGATTATAAAAATTTAAAATAAAGATTTAAAATTTATGTTAGAAATCATAATTATTATCATTTACATATTTATTATATTTTAAATTAATTGTATAAACTAAAAATTAAAAAATCCATAAAATTTCAACAACAAATATGGAAAATTCTTTGAATTTTTATAGATCTATATAAAATCAACAATCGATCTGAAAGAATTAGTTTACTGGGGACTGGGGCGGTTTATGTAGTCTCCTGAACTAAATAAGCAACCAAGTTTAAAAGTCCGAAGCCCTTCATTTTTCGTTAAATTCTTAAATAAAAACGACTAACCAAAAAAGCCACCGGTAGAGAACATTAGCTGAAATTTAAAAAGTTGTATTGGACTTTTAGGAAACCATTAGAATTTTGTCTTTTTACAAAATGTTGAAAAAAAAACTGAAAAATTTAATTATAAATTTTAAATATTCTCTTAAATATTAAGATTAAAGTATGACTATAAAATTTGAATTTAAGAATCTTACAATCAAATTGTATATACTTTTAAATTTAAAAAAAAATTTTTTTCAAGGGCAATTCTCTTACGACGTTAAGTTTTTTTAACAGTATATTAAAAATTTAATCAATGTAAAAATTTATTTCAGAATTTAAAGAAAAAGGTTTTAAGAATCTAATTTTATTTTATTGGCATGAGTTACAGCGTCATGAATTGTCAGGTGAAATATTTTATTATCAAAGTATCCAGCGCATTTTTTGGAAGTTGAAGCTGCACTCTCCATGCATTTAAATCTGTCTATGAATGCATCTTTGGATAAATTGTACAAATTTAAAATAAATAAATAAACAATCATTTATTAAATTACCATTACAATCTGCCAAATAAACCATTACCCCTATTTCTTTGAAATCACTGATCAACTTTTTAAATCAAAAAATGTACTATGTACAATATCATTTAAATAATGTCATTTATATTACTTGTTTGATAACTTTGACGCCAACAGAATCTACAAATGGAATGGGACAGCAGTCTACTATTAAAAACTTGAACTTTGGAAATTTAGATGAAATCTCTAAATTATTTTCAATCATTCCAATTGACACAGAATTATTTTCTTTTTTTCCATTATCAAAAGATTCCAATTCGAAAGAATGTTTATCAATCATATTTGGTTTTGGTTTTTGTTTGAAAAATTTATTTCTTAGACACGCAGGTAACATCTTAAAGAAAAAACTAAAAGAGAATAAACTTATGAAAAAAGTGTACATTTTCAAATTTTGATGGCTGATCTTTTTGCATTAATTTTTTTTGTTTAGCAATCAGTTTATTTTTTGCTTCTATAAAATCTTGTGGTTTGGTCTTGGTTAGTTTGTAAATAGCTTTTTTAAATTGTATACAATTAGTGGCATGAAGTTCTGCCTGAAATCGAACAATTTTAATTTGATCAATTTCTTGTGCCTTTTTAAAGTTAAAGAGATTTAAAATATTTAAACTTTGGAAAAAATTACTTCGCTATAAAGATTTAGATCCTTGTACAACTCTGTACCGGGAATATTTCCCAAAAGAGTTGAATATGGTCTTAATAAAACAAAAAAATGTTTTATTTTATTAGTGATAAAAAGATAAAAATTACTTTGATGAGCGTACAAGATGAATTAATATGTAAAAAGCAACACCTATTCCTAAACCAATATCAATGTCGAGTATGATGACAGACAAATAGGTGATTAAAAATTGTAACTTAATAAATGATAAGAAAAGAAAGTTTTGTTGAGATAAATTTACAAATTCGATTTTGTTTATCTTCCAATAGAAGGCCAAGTCTTTTATTTTCTTCAAAAGACCTTGAAGAGCGACCAAAATTATTGAAGCAAGACAAGCTTGTGGCAGGCTTTGGAAAAGAGGAGCAATGAATGCAAGAACAAGAGCCAAAATGATGCACGAAAAAATTGAGGATACTTGGCTTTTGCCACCTGCATTATTTTGTACAAGTGAGCGTCCAAGAGAACCAGCACTAACAAAGCAAGAGAAAAACGAAGAGAAAATATTTGCAGCACCATATGCAAGAAGTTCTTGGGTTGGATTTATTTTGTATCGATGAGTTTTGGAGAATAGATCACAAAGTGAATAATTAATTGCAAAAGCAATTATTGAAATAACCAAACATTGGACTATCATGTCTTTTATCAAGAAAACAGGTGGAAGCTGTGGAGCTGGTATTCTATTTATACAAAAACATGAAAAATAAATGAAATAAAAATTGATACTGAAAGCTAACCCAGATTGAATAGATCCAATAATTTGAACATCAAATCTCTGGTTGAACTTGGCCAGGTAAGAAATCAATGTACCAAAAACAACCTTTTAAAATAATTTAGAGGTCTTTTAATTCATTATACAGAAAAATAAATACGACAAGGAGTTCGGTTGGAAATGGAGCTTTTAATTATTCATTTTAGTTGAAATTTAGATTAATAACTTAAAATAAATCTTTACCAATCATTTTGTGAGCAAATCTTTGATTTATGTGAATTTTGATCACAAACAAAATAGTCACACAGACAAATGAAATTAAAATTGTTGCCAAGTTTGTCTGTGGCAACCTTATAAGCAAATTGTACCATGTCTTTACATTAAGCATTTATTTAATTTTCTCTAAAATTGTCAGAAGTAAAAATTTACAATTGGTATTTTGAAAAGACCAGAGTATCTCTTGAGAGGAATTCCGAACAATGATTTAACTTGTGAGGTTAAAACATGTATTGCACTTCCTTTAAGAATTTTTATTAAGCATACTCCAATTTTTGTCTTTGATTTTTTGATTTACCTGACAAAAAGCCACCAAGCATTGGTTCACTCAAATATGTAGTTATAAATCCAAGCTGAAAGAAGAACATTATTAGATGAATGACACCGACCCAAAATGTACATCCCATGGCTATTAATATTCTAGCTTTTTCTCTATCCTCACTGAGAAAATTTGACGGATCAATGTTGTCCAAACTCGCATTTGTTGAATTGTTTATCTCAGGCGGAGCATATTTATTCTCTAAATCAGTTATCAATGTTCCAGCCATCAGAGAAGTAATGGCCAAAGTTCCGATTGAAATTTGTCGTGAAGTTCCAAAAATCCAATAGATCAAAGAGGGAAAAAATGATGTATACAAACCATAGACTGGTGGAAGAGTTGCCAATAGAGAAAATCCCATACCTTGAGGTATGTGCATTATACCAACAGTTATACCTGCGAACAAATCAGCCATTAATGACTCTCGTATATTGTATTCCTTAAGCCAAACGATAGCTGGTAACCTATTAAAAACATTCTTTCGCACACATTCTTTACCAGGCATACAACTTTTGACAACAATATCACGAATAAAATACCAAAGGCTGAATCCTTCGAATGCATTAATTTTGTATTCTTGCTCAAATTTAGCTTGATTGTACGCAGGACGATCTATGCTTACTTCAACTTCCAAACTTGGATCTACCTCATAGGCTTTTTCCTTCTTTTCTTCCTTCTTTTTTTTCCAAAACATTTTCAAGAATTTTTATTATCTGAAAAGAGTTTTTCTTCTTAATTATTAATTTCAAAGATAATTTTATTTTTTCAACTCTCTTTAAATTATTGTTTAATATTTTTTTAAGAAAATTGATAGTCTTTTGTTTAAAATAAGATTTATAGTTGTATTTATTTAAATGGCTTAGAATTCATTTGTCATTCTTAGAAAGTATTTTTTATATTTATTTCTTTTTTAACAATATTAAATCTTGATATTCTTAAAAAAACCATCAAATTTTATTAAATTTTATTTTGCCTACTCGTAACGAATTATTCATTTTTGGTGTACTGTCACCGTTTAATTTTCGCAGACATTCTGTTGTTTTTTTGTAATTTTAAGTTACTTATTTTTTCTACTTTGTTTTTAATTGAAAATTCTTTTATTCTTGATAGGTATTATTTCATTGTATTTTTATTTATTTTTCAATCTTTACTTTTGAGTTTTATTTATTTTTCGCTATTTTCCAAAAAATTAGAAAGTAATTTTTCAAATAATTTTAAATTAAATTAATCTAATCCTTCAATTTAGAATAAATTGTTAATTTTAATTTTATAGAATAATTTTTTAATCGACCAACAATGTATATCATTTAGTTTTATTTTGTCAGAAAAATTATCCATTAATTAAAAAAAAATATTAAGTTTCATTAAAATATTAAAATTTTGTTTGTATTTTAGATTTGAGATTAAAAAAGAAATTTTATTGAAAAAATTAATTGTTTTATTTTTATTTTAAATTTACACCTTTAAATTTAAATTTGTTTATATTTTATTTTAAAATCAAATTAAAAAGAGGCTACGAATTGTTACTATAAATTATTTTCAATTTTTATTAAAAAAATTATTTCACGATATCTCTAAAAAATAAAATCTAGATTCTTTTATCAATGTTCACTGCATGCGTAACTGCATCATGAATAGTCATATGAATAATTTTCTCATCGAAATATTCATGTTCATCATGTTTTGCTTTTGTCATACTTTTAAATCTATCAATAAATGCATCTTAATTAAAAAATATTACAAAAAATAAATTTTAATCTAAGTTTTAAATTACCATTACAATCTGCCAAATAAACGTTTACTCCTATTTCATTATAGTCCAATATTAACTACAATTTATTATTGATAATTTATTTTAAAATTAAAAAGTGAATTTTTTACCTGCTTAATAGCTTTTACTCCTACTGAATCAATGAAATTAATCGGTGAACAATCAATTATCAGAAAGTTAAAGTTTGGAACTGGTATTTCAGAATTTTCATCAAAATTATCTTCATCCTCAATTTCCGTAGGATCCATATGATCGTTTGTTTTATCTCCAATCTCAGATTCTGTTTCTGCGTTTTGTTTCTCGGCTTGGTGCTCACACATTTCGTATTCTGTCATGAAGTTTTCATCTACACTGACCTGTTGGTTATTTTTATAATTTAAATCTTCCACTTTAATTTTAAAAATTATTAGACAGTGTAATTATCTATTTCGCTTATAACGATATTACCCAATTCGTTCTTATTTAAAACAAAAACATCGATACTTTTATCGTTTACTTGGTATTTTCGTTGTCTTGATTTAAACAAAAAACCAAGAGGCTTTTAAAAAAATATTCAAATATTTTCGATAAAAAAATTTGGTAGCCAAAATTAACTCAGCTACCAATCTTAATTCATTAATAAATAAATACTATTTTTGCTTGCTTTTCTTGTGAATATTTTGTTCGCCTTTTATCTAAAATTTTTATCTTGGCGGCAATATAATCTTGAGGTTTGGTGTTTGTGAGTTCATAAATACATTTTTTGAACCTTGCCGAATTGGTTGCATGCAAGTCAGATTGGATTCTGACTATTTTTATTTTTTGTATTTCATGAGCCTTGATAAAATAGAAACTAATGTATTTGACAACAATAACTTTGACTTACATCTTTGTACAATTTGGTATCTTTGTATATTTCAGTTCCATGGATATTTCCCAAAATGGTAGCATATGGTCTTAAAATTTCAAAATCTAAGTTTTATAATTAAAATAATTTTTAAATTTAGAAAGATATTTTACTGAGTAGATCGAACTAAATTAGAAATAATGTAAAAAACTACGCCAACACCAAGACCAATTTCCACATCCAGAATCACAACAGATAAAAATGTAATCAAAAATTGCACCTTAAAAATTAATATAAATCTTCTTTTCCTTAATTAGAAAAAACATACAAATTCGATTTTGTTGATATTCCAGTAAAACTTAAGCTCGCCTACTTTCAATAAGAGATTCTTCAATGATGCAATTATAATCGATGCAAGACAAGCTTGTGGAAGAGCTTGGAAAAGCGGAGCTATGAAGCCAAGTACCAACGCAACTATGAAACATGACACAATCGAAACCAGTTGAGTTTTTCCGCCAGCATTGTTTTGGACACATGATCGAGCCAATGATCCTCCGCTTGCCATACAATGAAAAAACGAAGAAAAAATATTGCTGGCACCATAGGCGAATAATTCCTGAGTTGTGTTTATTTTGTAGCGGTGCATTTTTGAAAATAAATCACAAAGAGAAAAATTAATCGCAAAAGAAACAATCGCTATAAGGAAACATTCTACTATCATATCTTTTACAATGAAGAGTGGCGGCATTTGTGGAGGTGGTATCCTTAAAATTAAGTTCTCAATATCTTAAGTGATAATTTTTATTAATAAATTTACCCGGCTTGTATTGGGCCAATTACTTTGACTTCAAAATTCTCATTAAATTTAATAAAATGAGAAATCATTGTTCCAAAAATAACCTAAAACTTAAAAATTAAAAAAGTTTGCTTTAAAATAATTTCAAAATATTACAATTAATAACTCGGTTGGAAATGGCACTTAAAAACATTTTTAAATAATTTTATTGGTTATGTAAATGTAATTTTTGCCAAAATATGACCAATTTTAATTTATATAATAATTATAATAATAATAATAATCATAATAGTTAAATATTCTGCGGTCAATTTAGTTTAACTAAATTAACTAAGCAGAACAACTATCGTAGTCTCGTTATAGTAGACTTTTAGTTTTTTTGGTTCATTTCTACCGACGTATTTGATTTTGTTGATCTGTGTCTATCGACATTATCTTGTCTGTTTTTTAATAAAATTAAAAACTATGTTACCTTTCATTAAAAAATAATATCTCTATAAATTAACTAAAGATAAGCAAGAAAAGTATGTTTTGGCAATTATCTAAATTTACCGATCATTTTTTTTGAATATCGTTCATTGACATGAATTTTTATAACCATCAGAATAGTGATACAAACAATAGAAATAAGAACAGTGGTCAAATGAGCTTGGTTCAAATTGGAAAATATATCAAAATAGGTCTAAAATAACTAATTAATTAAATTCTCATTCTTTAATTTTAAACTAATTAAACCTTTGGTATCTTAAAAGCACCGAAAAACCCCTTGGTACTTATTCCAAGTACTGGCTTCAATTGTGATGTAAGTACATGAATTGCACTTCCTTTGAATAAATTAATTTGATTAAAATTTTATCGATAAAAAATTATTTTTTCATACCAGCCAAAAAACCGTTCACCAAAGGCTCACTTAAATATGAAGAAAGAAAGCCGAGTTGAAATATGAACATAGTCATTTGAATTATTCCAACCCAAAAAGTAGTTGCCATCACAATGAGAACCTTGGCTTCTCCCCGATCTAGACTTAGATAGTTGGAAACATCAATACTTTGTGAGATGTTATTCTCTAGGTTATATTGGTACAAAGTTCTGTTAAAACCTTGTGGTGGAGCATATTTTCCCTCTAACTGAGACACAGTACTACTGACCATTAATGAAACGATTGCCAAAGTTCCAATTGATATTTGTCTTGATGTTCCAAAAATCCAATAGATCAACGCTGGAAACAATGAGCTGTAAAGACCATAAATTGGTGGAATATTAACCAAAAGAGCATATCCCATACTCTCTGGTATATGCATTATACCGACAGTAAGACCGGCCAAGAGATCAGCTAGAAGCCATTCTTTAACATTGTAATTTCTAATCCATTTCCAAGCTGGAAATCTATTAGTTAAATTTTTTTTCAAACAATTTTTTCCTGGGGAACAGCTTTTAATAAGCATATTTTGTATGAAGAAAAGAATGCTAAATCCAGCAAAACTTTTTGCTTTGTATTGATGATGAAATTTTACATGATTATAAACTGGACGACTAATATTCAAATCAACTGATAAGCTTTCATCTTCTAAATATTCCTCAATGTTTTCACTTGTTTTATCTTTTTGGTCTCTTTTTTTCCAAAACAAAATTCTTTGCATTTTTTTCTTTTGGATAAAATTTTAAATTTCACTTTTAAACTTTCACTTAAAATGAAATAAAGCTTAATTCTTGACCTATAAAATTATTTAAATGGTTGAACTGAAAACTTATTTTTTAAATCTTTATTCTAAAATCGGCATTTTTTTAAGTTCAAGTTTTTTGAATCTGTTTCAAGTAATTTATGGTCAAAAATTAGGTTCTTAAAATGAATCCATTTTGTATACTTTAAATAGTTTAAATTCTGGTTTTTAAAAAACTAGATATTTATCAAGATTCTGAAACAATTTATATTCCCTGATAAACTTAATTTTTATAAGAAAATTAGAAAATCTCAAAAACAAGATTAACTTTATTAAATGTGAGTAAATTATATAATTAAACATATAAAAAACTACTTATCATTCAAAACTAATCCTTTTTTAGAATAAATTTAGTTTCGTGAAAAAAGACCTAAATATTTAATGAATTTTTTTAGATTATTAAATTAGCTAAGCAATTCAATTTTTGAAATACCAAAAATTTAATTCTTAAATTTAATTATTTCAAATAGCTCTATTCATGGATGTTAAAATTTTCAAATTTTCAATTATAAATGTTTTTTTTCTTTCTAAAAAATCATTACCGCTTATTGAAAGTTTTATCTAACAATAATAATAATTTAATAAATCAAAGTGGAATTTTGTATTTTTTTTAATAAATTGTAAATAAAAACTTTATATCAAATAAATAATTACCCATTTATTAAATGATTATGAATTTGAATATCAATTTTTAAAGATTTTAAGAGCTTAAATGATTCTAAAGTATTTAAGTTAGAAAAAGACATAGATCAAAAGGAAGTAAATGTCTCAAGCAACCAAATTTTTCCAGCAATGGTTAATTTGTTTAAAAATCTTTTTTTAAGCATGTCCCATTTGGTAAATTTTCTTATATCTATAGTTGTATCAATATTTTGATAGTTAATAAAAATTCAAATATTCATTTCTAAAAGAAATCTCGATGGATAAAAGTTTCAAATAGACGATGAACTTCTGAAAGAGTAAATTATTTTCAGAGATAGCAATAATATTCAAAATTTTTAAAGAATTTTGTTTTATTATAAGATATTTTTATTTTTGTCTTACATATATCACTAAAAACCGATTAAGAGATTGGTCTAGCAATTTACAAAAATTAGTCAAAGAAAGAATATTCTATTGAATAGAACCAACAGTTAGTAAAATCAAACAATGGCTTTAAAAAGAAATTAGACAGTTTTTTTGACTGAAAAAAATAAATTAATTAACTAAAATAATTTTTTAAATAACCTTATTTTTTACAAAAGCGAAGCCTTCCGGCCTTGCTCTACGTATTATTATTTTTGATCAAATATATTTATTAAACCTAAATAAAAAAATTGATTAATTAATTAAACATATTTTGATTTTTTTAAAATATATGATTTCCTTTATTGAGAACTTTTCATATATGGAACTGAAATAAATAAATGTGATTTTTGAAAATATTCTTATAGAACATATGTCTTTTTTTAGCATTTTTAACATAAGAGCTGATCCGAACCCTAATCAATATACTATTTAGAATGTTCTTATGATTTTTTAAAAATTAAACAGATTAAAAGCAATCTAAAACTTAAAAGAACTAAACTCAATGTCAACCAAAGTGAAACAAAAGGATTTTAAATTTTATTCCTTAAGCAAATACTTTCATTACCAATTTTTGATCCACAAGGCCTGTACAAGCTAAACAATCTAGCTTTTATTTAAATAAAAACGCAAATGCTATTCACTTTATTGATTAAAGACACCAGTGCATATTCATTGATATCAGCGATATTTAAATGAAAATCTTGGTAAATTTCAGAATATTAATAAGAATTCTAAACCAAAGAAAGGTTTGAAATGCTTAATTTTATTTTTGTTTTTATTCTGTCTATGCTCAGTACCTTGATAGCACGTTTGGCAAAAAAACAAAATATCAAGTAACTTGATATCATTTGGACGAGCGGTTTATTTAATATTTACATATAGCTTGGAAAATGTATTTTACATAAATAAAGTTTGTATTGTAAAAACACTGATGTAGACTCACATACAACAGGTAAAACTAGGGAATGGATTCAAATAATTAGTATTCAAATTTAATCTGAATCGTTTTAATCAATCAAGTCTTAGTATTTTTTGTAAAAGCAAATTTAGAACAAAATAAAATAAAAAATGTGTTTTAGATAACTTAAAAATGCTTGGACTTAGCTGCTCTATTAGAAAAAAAACCAAAAACAAGGTTATTTTTATTTAATTTGGGGTCTAATCACTAATAATGGTGTTAAGTAGACAATTCTTTTTTTTTGCATATCTTAATCAAAAGTAATACATACAAGTTAAAATATTTATTTTAAAAAAATCATAAAACTTTGAGAATATATATAAATGTTTATCCAGACATTCCACTATTTGCGGTTTTAGTTTGATTTATATTAATTACATGTTTATTAAAAAATTAGCATTATCAAGTATTTTAAAATTATTGTGTTAAAAGTTGAAATTTTTTTTCATTAGAAATATTAAGATACGTTTGTGTAAAATAATTATTTAATTAGTTTAGCTTCGAGTCGAAATTTAATAATTAAGAGAATATTTAGGATTATAAATGACGTAATATTTGATAAACATTTAAAGAAATTTTTTAAATTTGTAAAAAAGGATTAAAATTTTATTTAAGAAAATATATCAAGTAATAATAAGCTATCTTTCCAACTATAATAACTTTTAATTTTTTAAAAGGAACAGCTAATAAAACCATAAGGTCAATTTTTTGTCGATTATTCTAAATCTGAGTAATTTAATTAATTAAATCCACATGTTTTTAAAGTTTAATGAGAAAATAATTTTAGAATTTATTTGGAAATTATATCTTGCCAAAACAGGCAGCATAAAATTAAATATTTAATTAATTCTTGTGAGTTCAAAATTTTATTTAAAATTTTATCCTGAAACCAATAATAAGACTTCCGATACATAAAAGCCATTATACTGTTATTTTTTTCCAAGGATTTTTTATTCATTTAAATTAAAATTAAAATAAACATACCTGAGAAAATGTTCTTAAGGTTGTGATAAGTTGACGTTTAAGCTTTTAATTACAATTAATGTAAGTGCCAAACCATTTAAAGTCATAGAATAGGAAGATTCTTAATAAATATTTTGTTTAGATTGTAAACAAATCGTGATCAATGACAGCAAAGTAGATTAGAATTAATCGTGTTTTGGTAGATTTCATGACATGTTTACTAAGCTAATATTGTCTTAATTGCAGTATTTTATG